>CAXKVY010001975.1:0-136961 GCA_964058915.1 Tetropium fuscum | reverse complement strand
ATACGTTTTTCACGCTGTTTAGTATGAAAATAAAAAATGAAAAGTAGCCAACTTCTAGCGTTGAGAGAAATAATAGGGAAGAAAAAGTAGTGTACCGAAATTTTCAGTCAACATAAAGATAAGAGGGCCGGTAGTGATTAATATTCTGATATTTTAAGTTGAAATTATTATTAGTATTTAAAATGAACACACGTGTGGTTCAGTATTCAGAAATATCCATATATGTTGACCCAATATTTCTACAATATTCCCATAAATATGAAGTGAAATTTATCTCATCCGTATGTATGTTTCGCTTGTGTTTGAAATGTTTAATGTGTGTATATACCTAGGGACTACCTGGAGAGAGGGGGTACAAAGGTGAAACCGGAATGAAAGGAGAAACGGGGGCTCCAGGTCCTAGAGGTCTTCCTGGATTGGCTGGACCAGAAGGTAATCGTGGTAAAAGAGGAATGAGGGGACCCTCTGGACCCCCAGGATCCCAAGGGGAACGTGGCTTGCCAGGAGTTAGAGGTCTACCTGGTCCTGACGGTGCGCCTGGTGTAAAAGGTTATTATGTTATTATTGTTATTATTAGAAAACATTGTGCCAAGGGACAGGCAGTCAAGTCATACACCTATATTTAGTACTCCAAGTAGTTTGTAGAAAGATTGGAGAGGCCCATTTCATTTAATATAATATAATTTTAGATAAATTATAAGTTTTATTGACTGATTTAAGGTCAAGCCGGGGAGAGAGGGTTCGTAGGGCCCGCTGGCTCTAAGGGGCCTCAGGGGGAGCCGGGTACTCCCGGACAAACTGGCCTGCAAGGTTTAAGAGGTTTGACTGGTCGTCCGGGGCAACCAGGGAAAATAGGATCTCCTGGTGAGAGAGGTTTACCTGGACAAGACGGGAGACCTGGTGAGCCAGGTCCACAGGGTCTGCAAGGACTGCCTGGACCATTAGGGCCCCCGGGAGATAAAGGATTAACTGTAAGTTGGTAACTAATAAATTCTTCCAAACACAATTTTGATAATAAGCACAGGTACCTACCTATATATTTTTATTATAAAATACCTTTATGACGATGATAACCTGTAGGTAAAACCTAAATATGTTAGTATTTCTTTCTTTATGTTTCTTTATGTTAGTATTTCTTTTAGGGAGAGGCAGGAAAAGATGGGGAACCAGGACCGCCCGGTCCTCATGGTCCTAGAGGTGATGCAGGTAAAGATGGCCAATCTGGACCACAAGGTCCTCCTGGTCCCTCAGGCTTAGATGGAGAAAGGGGAGCCCCCGGTGTTGCTGGACCAAGAGGATTTCAGGTGCGTGAGTTTGAGGTAATAGAAGCCTAATAACACTTGATTCATCTCCTCGTTTAGGGTCTTCCCGGTGCACCCGGCAATCCTGGACCAGGGGGAAAAGATGGGGAGCCTGGGGTGCAGGGCCCAACTGGAATTCCAGGGAATCAAGGTGCCAGAGGAGAGCGAGGTTTTCCAGGAGAACGAGGGCCTGTGGGCCAGCCAGGTGCCACAGGAGCTAAGGGTACTACCGGAACTCAAGGAGCTGATGGACCGCCAGTAAGTTATTGTGTTGTCGATAATATTTTTAACATGAAATGACAGACAGTGAATAGAAAAATGGTTTATCTTGTAAAAATGTATTATCTGTTCATACCGTACCGTACTTTGGTGTTATTTAATGCGTACCTATTGATGTCCTTTTATTTTAAGGGTCCACAAGGTCCAAGGGGAATGAAAGGACATACTGGTCATCCTGGATTAGTTGGTTTACCAGGGCTACGAGGTCAACAAGGTCAGCAAGGCGAAAAGGGGGAGCGTGGATCTGTAGGACCAAGTGGCCCTGAAGGTCCTCCAGGACGGCAAGGGGAACGGGGACCGCTTGGTCTGTCAGGACCCCCGGGTCCTCCGGGAGAACCAGCAGCGCCTGGAGAACCTGGTCTTCCAGGATTTCCAGGAGAACAAGGAGCCCCAGGAGGGCCTGGAGAGAGGGGTCCAGTAGGCCCTCAAGGTGTACAAGGCTTCCCTGGTCCTCAAGGCCTCATAGGACTGCCGGGTATTAAAGGAGACAGGGGATTAGTGGGACCGAAAGGAGCCCAAGGAAATTCAGGCTCGGTTGGCCGTCCTGGAGAAGCAGGGCCTCAGGGACCCATGGGTTTGACTGGAGCTAAGGGTTCTAGGGGAGAACCTGGACCTAGGGGAGATGCTGGACTTATGGGACCACCAGGAAGACCTGGCGAATTAGGACAAGCTGTGAGTTTTATTAATTATATCATTGAGAAATACGTGTCATTATATATTTTATGTCCCTCATCTTGTAAAACATTACGTATCAAATGAAAGGTGTTCTATGTAATTATGTTATGTATATATATATATATATATATTGCCACACCTTATCGTCTTTTTTTTGCAAGGGACAACCTGGCAATACAGGCCTACCTGGACCACAAGGTTTACCGGGTATAAAAGGAGCCACAGGAGACGTTGGAAGAGTGGGCTTGCCCGGACCTCAAGGCTTGGCAGGATTGCCTGGCATTGAGGGATCAAAGGGTGAAAGCGGATCAGAGGGGCCTCCAGGAACCATAGGACAAATTGGCCCGCAGGGACCTGCAGGAGATAGAGGCCTCCCAGGTTTGCCGGGTCCTCCAGGATCAACTGGCATGAGAGGTTTAAGAGGTGCACCAGGTGAAAATGGCCCTCCTGGTAAACCAGGACACGAGGGACCTCCTGGATCCCAAGGATTAACAGGGTTAGCAGGTCCCCCAGGACCTAGTGGAGATCAAGGACCTGAGGGATCGCCAGGGAAGCCCGGACCACCCGGAGTTGCTGGAAGAATAGGAGACAAAGGTCCACAAGGAGCTCCTGGTCAATCAGGAAATAATGGACCACCGGGCTTACCTGTAAGTACAATATCAACAGTAATCTCATCTTGAAATCACAGCCACCCTATATAAACCGCAAACCCGAATTTTGTTTTTTTTTCACACTTATAATACAAGACATTTGAAATGGGTTCCCAAACACATTTCAACAAGTTTGACTGTCATGTATTTCTTATGGGAGATTCAAAGAGAGAGATTTCCAGACGGGAATTTCTCGGGTTTTGGGCACATCTTAGTATTTAAATTATACGTCAAATTTCTCTACAATTCAAGCCCAAATTGTTTTTTTAGACCTGACTTAAATATACAAATGATCGGTTACGTTACAATTGATCGGATACATCAGTTGTTACTGATACTGAATAATGTGCTTTTAATAAATTTAAGTAGTCATCAAACTGAAAATATTTTAAGTGACCAGAGCTTAGGCTACATAATTATTCTGGCCATATTTAAAACATCTTAAATTGTCTAGGAAAAAATCACTCAGGTATGGCTCTGAGTTTGATTAGGTAGCTACTCTATTATCACCCATGCTCTAACCAGCACTCAAAATCACTTATTTGCAGATAATCAGAAAAAAAATAGATAAGTTTGTGATGAAAATTGCAAAACGTGAAAAGGAAAATCAAAATAAAATGAGATTAGAAGTTACCTATAGAACAGGAATATGAATACAAATTCAGCGATGTTGCCACAAATATTACCGGTTTTTAAATTGACACAATGACAATTCACACAATGACATTATAATTTATTATGTAAGAAACTGTTATTAAATAAGTTTATCGCAAACCAGTACCTACCTCTCAAGGACCATGTCAAACCCCTTTTCCACTCTGAACCATTGGATCAAGCAACAACATACGTTTTTACATACAAACATCGCCTTAAAAAATTCGTAATATTTTTATTTTAATAATGTTTAATAAATTTTTGAACAGTCTCTCAGTCAACTAAAAGAAATTTATTTATTCAACTTATTTCACTAACAGACACTCTATCACGCCTACAGACGCTCTTAAACTTGAGTTATCATAAGACAACAATACATTAATTTTTAAAATAAGAACTTCCGCTAATTTGAGATCCTAACCTAACTAATATGGTCAATTAATGTACAACATCATCACCATCACCTTTATTATAGGGGTCACCTGGCCCTGGGGGTCCACCTGGTCTCACTGGTGAAAGGGGACCTCGCGGTGAGTCTGGCCCACAAGGAGTAGAGGGGCCTCCCGGTGAAAGGGGTAAAACGGGAACCCCTGGATTGGAAGGCGCGAAGGGTGATCGAGGCGAATTAGGACCAAAAGGTGCCAAAGGACACCGAGGATTAATGGGATTACAGGGTCTTCCTGGAATACAAGGACCTGTAGGGGAAAAAGGACCTCCGGGAGAACCCGGAATGCCTGGGAAAGATGGAGAAGCTGGTGAGCGTGGTCCGCCTGGTAGAGACGGAAGCCCGGGACCACAGGGCATCTCAGGCCCACCAGGTGCCAGAGGAGAAACTGGCAATGATGGAAGATCAGGATCAATTGGCGCACCTGGTCTGTTTGCACCACTTTTATTCCATGAATGCAGTAGTATTATAGTTCTTTAAAAAAAATTTAGGTCCCGCTGGCCCTCCAGGTCCACCGGGAGATGGTATTGGATATGACGCGGCAACATTGGCCGCCCTTCTTGCTCAAGGTCAAAACAATCAGAAAGGACCAGACCCGCAGGGTGATCAACCGCCTAGAGTGTTTGGAAAGGAATTGACAGAGGAAGAAACTAGAGAGCTCATAAACAAAGCATACGAACAACTCAAATTATCCTTTGAGAGACTAAAGAGACCAAACGGACAGAAAAATTCCCCTGGAAAAACATGCAAGGATATTTTACTAGCGTACCCCGAATCTCAGAGTGGTGAGTATATTGTTCAGGTATTTAATCTTAATAATTCTCAGTAGTTTCTATAAGAATACCCCTAATACAAAATACTAATTTTATTAAGGCCAATATTGGGTTGATCCTAATGAGGGTGACATTAGAGATTCAGTATTGGTTCATTGTGATATGGAAATGAAAGCCACCTGTATAATGCCAAAACCAGCAAGATCTCCAGAAGTGCGTTATGAAGGCAAGGATCCGGAAATTTGGTTGGGAGAAATTGAGCACGGAATGAAAGTTAGTAAAAATATTGGAGTAATAGAGTCAATGTTTCACTATTCTCAATTTCTAGCTTACATATAAAGCCGACAGCACTCAAATAGGCTTCCTGCATTTGCTCTCGTCCAGAGCTTCCCAAAATGTAACTTATCATTGTAAGAATTCAGCTGCATATTTCGACGTGACTAGGCACACTTTCAGGAGGGGGTTAAAACTCATGAGTTGGAATGACGTTGAAATTACCCCCAGAGGAAAACTTCGCTATGACGCCATTTCTGATGATTGCAGGGTAATTAATTAATATTAACAAATCCAATACCTAGTTCTTTTGTGTTTAATAATATTATGAAATATTTTCTTTCAGTATCGAAAAGATGCCTGGGCCAAATCAATTTTAGCATATACAACTGATAAACCACAAAGATTGCCTATTGTCGATATAGGGTTAAGAGATGTTGGAGAGCCCAATCAAGTATTCTGGCTAGAAATTGGGGCAGTCTGTTTCTCCTAAACAATTACAAAGTTGGACTTACTTCAACAAAATAGGGTTAAGCTACTTAATTTTATAAGTACAACCAAGCTCCACTGCCATATTCTCGTAGGTGTGTAAAATACTTTTGCATACCTAGCATAAAATATGTACATACATACACGTATATTAGGTATTTTTTAACATATTTTTATATAAAGGTGCTGTAATGATAGGTGTATATTATAGACAATATAATTTAAAAATCTACCTTGTTCTTTATTTTGCAATAATAATCAAAATAATAATACCCCTTTCATTTGATTCAATATTTTTGGACGTTATACCTTACCTACATGATATACAAAAACAAATCATAAAATATTCGCATAGGCGGTAGGTACCTACTTATTTAGAGATCCTTTGCAAGAAATCATCCAAAAAACAAAATACCCAAAATATGTTTTTAATATATTTTCCTCTAGTTTTGAAACTTGGACCAGTACCTATGCATAAAGCAAAAATACAAGATATTTAAAGCCATACAAAAAAAATTATAACATTCTACATAATAAGTACCTACCTACATATGCATCGCCTTTAGCAAATACTGTTGCTTTTCAATTGCATTAGGTTTGGAATAATCACAAATGAGTATTGATGAATATCGAAATTAATAATTATTATGAAACTTCAAGTAATGAAGCTGAAGAACTTCTACAGCAATATGAATATATTAATAAACTGTGACAATATTCTCTTCTGATAGGTGAAGGGAGGCTGTATTTAGATTTTTAGATAAGACACTCCAAAGTATTTACTGCACTTAGTTCCGCAAGGATGAAAGTAAAACCATAGCTAAAACTATGATGCAACGCAAGTTGACAATAAACATAGATTAAATGATAATTTAAAGTAATCAATATAAAAGCAACTAACATACCTATATAAAAGCAACAAAGACAACATGCGTGGAAGTAACACCTGACTGACTTGATCTCGGTGCCTACGACTCTAGTCTGGGACAGCGGGCTGCAGCCTATTTATGGTTTTATTATTTGTTAGTTTTATCACAGTTTATTTTATATTTGTACAGTCAACAGTGCCGGGATTCCTGAGGCATGTACAAATATTAATGTACTATTATTATTAGTGTACTACTATATATTAGTGTACTACTAATGATGTAGTAGTAATGATTTTTTTATCTTTCTTTTTTCTTCTTCTCCAGCTGCTGTTTACGATTAATTTTTCAGTTTTAAAATATCCTAATACCATGTATGGTTTACAATTTTAGCTAAATTGGGCTATAGTTTCATGCTGTAGGTTAAGGAGGGTTGTAGCACAGCTTTGTAGTAGTAATTTAAAGGGATGGGAATTTTGGGTTAACTAAACACAGACTACACTCAGACTCCAGATCTGTGCTCCATGTGTGTGCTTATGACCACACGATAGAAGTGAGAACTTTGTTATTTATATGGCGCTCCCATCGGAAGGCATTCAGGTTGATTTTTAAGTATTTGGTCATCCGCTTGTGGTTGTCGAAGGCCCCATGAACATTGATTGGGGGCGGTTTGACTTCTTTTGGCTCGATTTCTCTTTCGTCGGGCTACGTATCTGCTAGTTTGGCCGGTGGGGGTCTCAGGTATTTGGTTATCATTGGTTTTGCCTGCCCTGTTCAGGTTTTGGAACTTGTTTGGCATTTTTATTTCCCCAGCGGATGTTATATATAGATGTGATGTTTGGATTCTTGGTTGTTGAAGGGTGTGTGAAGGACGTACCTTGCTCAGTGATACGTTTCTTCGTTGCAAGTTTGCACACATCTTCAATTTTGGTGCTGTTTTCAGGTCCTGTGTCCATTTTTGTAGGTCCCGTGTCAGAAACTGACATGTACGTCAAAAATTTTTGAATTTGCTTTTTTTAAGGATTTTCCGCGGTTTTGGGCGTGTACTCTCGATGCCGCACTGGCGAAGGAGGTTGTATACACTGTTTCTAGTGTTTCTACCACAATAAGGGTTTGAAATTCTTTAAAAGCGCGCTTTATCCGACTTTACCCGCATTTGCCTGCCGTGTTCAGGCTTCGGAACTTGTTCATCGTTTTTATTTCCGCAGCGAATTTTGTAGCTGTGATGTTTGGTTTCTTGGTTGTTAAAGGGTGTGTGAAGGACGTGCCTTGCTCAGTGATACGTCTCTTCTTTGCAGGGTTGCAGACATCTTAAATTTTGTTGCTGTTTTCAGGGCCTGTGTGCATTTTTGTAGGTCCCGTGTCAGAAAGTGACATGTAAGTCAATAATCTCAAACGCGGGAATTTTTATAGTTTTGTATTTATATACACATTTATTTTATATGGACTGCAACAATTTTTAACAATAAAGTATAATATTCCTACACACTCGATACCCAAAACCAAGTTTGCTTGTAAAATTATACGTAAAAACTATAAATATTAAACCCCCTGGCACCTTATCCATATAAAGATTTAAATTCTGGACAGATAACTAAGTCATCAACTGGCTACGCTTAGCCACGCCCACAGCCGATAAAACAGCGTCTCTGAACTATCCTTCCCTGTCTTTAATCGTTGGGTGGGATCAACGATTATAGACTAAAGATTGCTTATCCCCATAAGCGCAACGTTAGACAAATCTCGTAGGCCCCCACCACGTTTCTGACGTCAGCGGATACGTACGGCGTAGGTTCATTGCCCCACCGGTGTATTTCCCGGCGTTTGTGTAGTGTGTCATTTGTCATTTGTACATTAACATTTGTACATTAACATATAGCATCAATATGGAAGCGACCAAGCATCAATTTGGAATCGACCGTTGGCGCAAAAGGATGCCCGCCGAACTTAACCGCTGACGTCAGATCTTGTCTAACAACACGTGGCCGATAAGCAATCCTGTTAGTCTATAATCCTTGGGGTGGGATGACCGGTCTCTATCTATGAAACTTCCACCTTGATCATAGAAAATATAACTTCATATTTTCTATGACCTTGATTAATTTTTTAACTGTATCATGCTCCAAACGTGAAAGAGATGTGAACCGGGAAACGTTAATGTCAATGTAGAAACCATGTTCATTCCTTAATCTATGCCATGTTCATGTCAATGGTCTGTGAGGTAAATTAAAAGTTAGAATCGCTTACTAATCATTATTTACCTGTTTAATTATGAATATTATTATTGCACCCAATTCCTGCATAAACATAGTAGCAAAAATTACATTTTTAGAAAATTATTATGTAACATCATTAGATTATTGTTATTCACTTATGACATCTTCCTGTGGATCTTTGGATAGCGAAATTGTTTCTATTTCATTTCAACACAGAGAAATATAAATAATCTGTCTCTGTCAAATTCTAATCTATTATTAAATTTTATATTTATAACATTGGCATCACTGTCGAAGAAATTTGGCATTCGTATCCCTAGGAAGTAATTGTGAGAAGGTTTTCGCGGAAATAAGAAGTAATTAATACAGCCAACATGCAGGGAATGTCACTAACATCTCTTAAAAAACATAAAGCTGTAAGTAACAGTTTGCAAAGCTATATAAAATTATATAAGGTTTATGAGTTCTAACATAACCTTCAAATATTTGTACTTGTCATTTCAGCTAATACCATTATACTTCTGTATTGGTTTGGGCTGTGCTGGTGCAACTTTTTACACTGCTAGATTGGCCTTTAGAAACCCTGATGTTCAATGGAACCGTACTGGAGAAATTTCTAATGAGGAATTTAGAAGCAAGCAGTACAAGGTTTGTTGACCCGAAAAGGCGAACATAATTTACCCATTCCACCTAATCTTATATTTTTTACAGTTCTACTCTCCTAATGTAGACTACACGAAATTGGAAAGTCCTGCTCCAAAATACTAAGATAGCATTGAATTAGTCATAATTATAGTGTAGAATATATATGTGATTTATCGTATACAGTGTAATAAAGCTTAATAAATCAGTGTCGATCTATGCAATTATTACTAATTGACTTGTCTTATTTACCAGAAGGTTGCTGTAATGATATCGATAATATAGGTACCCCTACTTGACTAATTGAGACATCAGAGAAAGCTTTGAAAACAGCTGATTTTGACAACTGTCCAAGATTTCACTTTTACCTAACTTAACCCCATAAAGAGCAGAGACAATCATTATATAATAACAGTAATATAACATTGTTCCAGATTAGGTAGCTACTTACACCTATTGAATTTTGAGTAAAAATTAATTAAAGATCATACCTACCTAGGCAAAATTGTTTCTCTGTTATAAATACAAAACAAAAATATAAACAGAATTTGCTGTATTGTAAATGTAAACCGGCCATTTATCATAATTTTATTTATTGATTTTAAGCAGTCTTAACTAGGAGAGTAGTACAGAATTTGCTGTATTGTAAATGTAAACCAGCCATTTATCATAATTTTATTTATTGATTTTAAGCAGTCCTAACTAGGAGAGTAGGTATAGGTACCTAACTGGAACAAATTTTTTTAGAGCAATAATATAAATTAATCTATGGTTTTATTTATATATATATATATATATATATATATATATATATATATATATATATATATATATATATATATATATATATATATATATATATATATATATATATATTGAAATACTGCACAGGCCGGCACGGAGTTTGCGCAATGTAACAGCAACAGGACCGACTCGAGTGTTATAACCAGGGCCAGCTCCAAAAAATTTAGTCCCCTTATTAAATTAAATAACACCACTTTATGCAACACAGTTGACACAATGAATTGGTGGTTCATTATTATAAGATCAAATCAATGCTTCTTGAATGGTATCGCAACCAATTGTGGAAAATAAATTTCAGAATCCATCTCCATATAACAAAAAAATTTAAAAACAAGGCTTTTTTTCTACAAAGTAAAAGGGTAAAAGGAAGAGGATATTACATTAAAAAGCCTAACCAAGAAGAGACCAAATTTATCGCTGAAGTCTTAGCAAAACGTCCATTGATTAGTATTGACAGTGCAAATAACCACAATTATATTTAAATTATTATATTTTTTTTACGAAAAATGTATTTGATAAAATATTTAAAAAACACAATAAAATGTGATTACTTCTATTGTGCTATTATTTAACTATTAACCAAGAAAAATTCTACCATCACGTACAATTTCGAATTAATTAAAGTGCCTGTAACTTTTTAAAGTAATTTATAACTTTTTAACTGTAACAATATTGTCAGAAATTTTTTGTTATAATAAAAATTCTAAATATATTGAATTGTCAAATAACTTGGAGGTATGTCAGGACTTGACGTTACCAAGGCAGTTAATCCACTTTTACATGTTCTACTGTTGTGCAAAAACCCATAATTATTATAGCCAATTTTAAATTTAAAGCTTTAAAATATACCTAATTTAAAGCTTATAAAAAAATCATATACGCAAACATTAACTCTATTAGCTTAGCATTATGCTTATTTATCTCTTAAAGAACTTATTGCTTGTTTATTTTTCTCCAACATGAATCTCATTGATTTAAACGCACCTCGAGAATCATAGATCATAGCATATCATACGATGACAAGAATAAGGGAAAATCCACAAAGGAATGAGCCGAAAACTTGTATTTGAAGATTTTCGACTCGATACGACGGACCCACGAGCCACAGAATAAATATTTATTTGTATTTTGTGACGGCGTAAAGACCCCCAGAAAACAGTATTCTACTGGGACAAATCACAATCACTAAAAACATTGAATCTTGAATCACACAAACAGCACAAGTAGACTTGAACCATTGAACCTTGAACTTGAATCGAAATCGAAAACATTGAAAATTGAAACCTGCTCGAAAAAATATGGCCGCTCACTGGGAGGAATTTTACACTACTCACCTACCTCCCAGTGATTTTGAAGACAACCGTACACTTTTAAAAGAATTTTGTGAAAGACATAACAAATGCGGCCAAAGGATAGTGTTAGTTACTGTGAGTATGCAAAAAATGTGAATGGAGGTTATGTTTATTTTTTCTGTATACCTCTATTCTTTCCGTTTTAGTCCGGAGGCACAACGGTTCCCTTGGAACATAATACCGTGCGATTCGTAGACAATTTTAGTGCCGGCACGAGGGGCGCCGCTTCTGCCGAATATTTTTTAGAACAAGGCTGTTCTGTTATATTCATGTATCGTTCAAAGTCTTTAGAACCTTTTACGAGACATTTTAATGGTCAAAAGTTTATGGATATGCTTGAACTGCAGGAGAGGGGACCAAACACCACAATTACTGGTTAGTTTAGTGTGTGTAACAATTTACAAATAGTTTATATGGTACTTTTTATTTTTCTAAAAGCAATATTAAAAAAAAGTATTTCGAGGTTGCTTTTAATTTGCAGTAAAGCCAGATAGTGTGGATGTATTAGCACCAGTTTTGGCAAGTTATAAAGCTGCACAAGAAGGTGGGAGAATTTTATATGTGAATTTTACAACTGTATCAGACTACTTTTGGTTATTGAGAGCTGCCTGTGAGTACTTGGCAGCATGTGGTCCTAGAGCAATTTTATATTTAGCAGCAGCCGTGTCCGATTTTTATGTTCCTTCGAATCAAATGGTAGGTCGTATACCATTGTTTGTTGCAACTTGTTACCCTGGTAACAACATTTATACCTAGGTAGATTTCTAATTGCATTAATTTGCAGCCTACCCATAAAATGCAATCGGGCGCAGGGATACCAAATATTCAACTTCAGTTAGTTCCAAAACTGTTAGCACCTCTCGTTAGCCTATGGGTTCCACATGCATATGTAGTATCCTTTAAGTTGGAAACAGATGAGAACATATTAATTTCTAAAGCAAGGGATTCATTGAATAAGTACAAGCATAAGGTACCTACCTACCTACCTACCTACGTCTTGCTTGTAACAGGTGTTTTTTTTTAAGAGGTATAGAATTTTAAAATTAAATAAAACAAAAATCGTAGTAATGACCATGGTGTTGGCTTTATTGGAAAGATAATTTTATGCCATTATTGTTTAAATATGAGTTTAGGGGCATGGGCGCCGCCGCTGGCATCGAACAAAGCAAAATCTGGAAGTACAATTTTCGATAACATCTGGGGCCGTATATCAACAATACCCCAATACCGCATCGAATGTCGGCTTTCAAGTCGTCTATTGTCTATAGTTTAATGGCATAGACTAGCGACTCACATATTGCCACAGGAAATAGTTTAGCGGCGTTAGATCGCAATATCTTATAGGCCAATAATTCACAGGTCTGTTATGCAAAATTATGCATGTGTAGGATTTTTTTAGGATGCAAGAAATTTGTGATTGTGGCATGTTACATTATTGTGTTATGTCTTGTTGAAATTGGGGAATGAAAGAGTTTAATCATGGATCTGTAGTGTTCTCCAATTAACTGAAACGTTCTGGGCGGCATAATTTTGAAAGAAGTATCGACTAATGATTCCACCAGCCCATGAAACACACCAAACAGTGACTTTTTGTGGATATAAAGACGTTTCAATAATGACTCGTGCATAAAACGCGAATTGAACTACGATTTTCAAAATAAATATGCACAATTTGCAAGAGTAATTCTGGCATAAATCTATGGTAAATGGGCAAACTAAACGAGTACAAATCTGCAGTCAGCTCTCAAATTGACTGTCACTGGATTTGAAGTTGTGGCAATTGGAAAAAGAAACCTCTTAAAAAAAACACCTTATATAAGCAGTAATGTTATTATTTCTTGTTGCTAGTTTATCTAGTTATGTGTAGGTATCTATTATAATATAGAGTAAAAAGCAATAAATTGTTTTTTTTCGATGTTGTAGTTGGTGATTGGGAACATACTGCAGACGAGGAGGACGCGGGTTGTTTTTGTGACTGTTGATAGTAGTTATGAGGTGGTGCTCAGTCGGGAGCAGTTACTAAATGGCATGGAAATTGAAGATATAATAGTCTCTAATATTATATTGCACCACACAGACTACATGAAGGTCCACAAATATTAGGCTGAAGTGGATAGAAAACTTTTCAGAATGTTTGTGGGTGATCTGAGGGTATGTAAATGTCAGATAATCATTTTATCAGGGTAATAAATAACCTAAAATGTGAGTAGTTAATGATAAATGTTGGCAATGTGTAGAGATGATATATGCGCCGTGTCAAGTTCAGGACGATACCTTACCTACATTCTATTATAGTTGGTTAAGAGCCCATGGAACAGGAATGAGCCACGAGCGAAATTTCTTTTTAACTAGTTTGCAGCACACTTTGGCCTTATTTCAAGTAAATAGCCACATACCAAAGTTTATCGGTCATTACGTTATGTTCCATTACAGTTATGCACTCTAGAATATTGCGGCTGCTCATAAGCGGGTATTATTTGGTTAATGAAGTTGTTTAAAAATGCCTATATATATATATTATAAATAAAGTTAAAATTATGATTTGTTAAACTATTTAATTATGGAATATTTAGAATTTGCGTTTATTACAATCGTTATGTGTATGTGTTCAGCTAATTATTATGGCTTATTTTTATGGTTTTAATTGAAATTTCAAGGAAACATTTATTTTCAGAATTTATAATAATAAACGGCTTGTATTTATATATTTTAATGATATGTGTGAATATGGATAAATAACAATAAATCAGTGGCGGAGCACAAGGATGCCTAGGGCGGCCCTTAGGAAAAATTATTTGAGCCACATTACTAATATTTGTTTAACATTTTTTTTTATGAAAACAAACAAAATATGGCCTTCATTTTTGAACGGTTTATTTAGCTCGACTTGGTAGATTTGTTTGTTTATATGCTTCAAATTTTGCTTTTTCAACTACTTCCTGAAGAGCTAGACTTGAAATTTGGTAGGTGTATAGTGTTACGGTGACAATGCATTATAATTTCTTTTTTATTCCAAAGAAATCAAAATGGCGGACTTTCCTATTTATAAACCGATTTTAAAAAAACTAAAAACTTCTTATTGAGACAGCCAGCTCGTCTAATTGTGAATGACCGACCTATTCCAGTGGAAATAGCCGCTAATGCAACGGGTGAATTAATATTATTATTACAATATACCTGTCTACATTAGTTATATATGTGTAACTGTTCTACACATTTTACATTCCAACACAAATGTACTACTCAGTCCTTTCCGGATTTCCTCAACACATAACATATGTTATATCGCAATCAAATGGTTCATGTCTTCCGGAGTTACAAATTTGGGAAAAAAGTGTTTGACATCAAAAATTCTATCGCCCGTCAGTTCAAAATCTGCAGTACTCCTAAAAAAAAAATAAAAAACCTAATAGTACGGTTAACTGCAAATAGCCATTTTTGTTTACTTAAAATTTTACCCTAAAAATCATCTTCAAAGTCCATTATACTAATACTATTAGGATCATTAGATGTTACCCGCGGATCACCCGTCCCGAGCCTTTTAACCCGTTACCTTTTGAATATGAAGTTCGGACATATTGATAATGTATATGATCTTGTAGTTCTTGAAATTATCTGTAAAATGGTTGTTGAATGAACGTTGTAGCTTCAAAATTAAGGGTTATAGTAAAAAAAAACAATTGCATTTTTTCCGGTCATAAAAAGCTACTGTCTAACTCACGATACACTTCTAACCGCAAAATCGTACATACAACCCTCGATCGAAAGTGGCCGCAGTTGACTTGAACAGAGAACGCTAAGGAGGATAGACAATTGGATAGTTTAGATTTGCCGTCAATTTATTGCAAATTGAAAACAGAATTACAAGAAATCTGTTTATTTTATCAAATTTCATATGAGAACTTTCTTTTCATTTTACTTCTAAGAATGTGGGTTGCGCGAATTTTTTTCTGAAAAAGGAAAAATTTGTTTTTTCTCGAACCTGTATATTTTGGAGTTTCCCACATTCTATAAGTCTTTATTAACAACTCTGTAAAAACAGAAATTCAAAAGAAAGAATATCTCAAGAGTTATTCTACGCGTTCTATTACACTGTGTTCCAAGGGCTCTTAACAATGCAGTCAGAACTGCACTAAATACTCTTTGTTACTTCAAAATTGCCTGTTTAAAGTGACGATATTGTGATGATCTGCGATGTCGTAACCTGAACTGTTTTTTTCAGGCCATCTACGCATTGCATAATATAGCAACATTATTTATTTCCTACAAAGAACTGAAGTTGTGACCATTTTTTACATATCTTTATCTTTTTTATTCTTTGGATAGGTACCTTTTAAAATATTCCCTGTAAAAAAATATGTAGTAGATTATACCTACCAAAGTTTACAGAATATATATATATATATATATATATATATATATATATATATATATATATATATATATATATATATATATATATATATATATATATATATATATATATATATATATATATATATATATATATATATATATATATATATATATATATATATATATATATATATATATATATATATATATATATATATATATATATATATATATATATATATATATATATATATATATATATATATATATATATATATATATATATATATATATATATATTCCCCCTGCCTCGCAGACGGCCCGTGGAAGACCAGGGCGCCAGGTTCTCACTGGGAACAGTTTGTGGTGATTTGTATGGAGTGGACCAGAGACGTGAAACGAGATTAAATTGTTTTAACATGCCTATGGTATATTAAACGGTTTCATTTAGCTTGACTTTGTATATTTGTTTGTTTATAAATGTTTGTTTCAAATCTTGCAACAGTGTTTTCATATACTTCCCGATGAGTTAGAGACATGAAATTTGGTAGGTGTGTTCTGGTGACAATACAATTTAATATTTTTTTATTACAAAAAAAAATAAAATGGCGTAGTTGTCTATTTATGAACCGATTCTTCTCAAACTTGAAACTTTGCGGTGTTTAAGGTCACTCAATACAATTTTTCACTCTAACTTAATAAAATCAAAATGGCAAATCCGAAACGGCGGACTATCGAATGTATGTACCTGATTTGTCTCAAACTTGGTATTTGGGATTGACGAAGGTTTGATGATGGAGGCAGGAGGGGACAGTAGAACTTAAAAATAACTACAAAATAAAAATAGGTAAAAAAATTATTAAACTTAGATGGTTTTATTTTAAATCATCAGTTGTACTAAAAACTATAAAATAATTAGGACACAAACCTGGACCTTCCTGAGATTCTGACGTCTGGTAAGAAATTGTGCAATACTAGCAGTGCCGTCTTCTCTTGTGGGATGGACTAAAATAAAAACGCGGGGCACATTTGAAATATGATTTTTATGTGCACGCTCCACATTTTTATTTTAGTGTATCCCACATGAGCAGACAGCACAGGACAGCATCTCAGGAAAGTCCAGGTTTGTGTCCTAATTATTTTATAGGTTTTAGTACAACTGATGGTTTAAAATAAAACCGTCGTAGTTTAATTATTATTTTTTTTCCAATTTTTATTTTGTAGTTATTTTGAAGTTCCACTATCCACCTCCTGCATCCATCATCAAACCCTCGTTGTCACCAAGTATAAATAGTATAGGACTCGTTAAAAGCAACCAAATGAGCCCAGTAACCTTAAACAACCCCAAGTACCAAGTTTAAGACAAATATCGGTACATAAATTCGATAATCCGCCATTTTGATTTTATTAGGTTTAAGTCAAAAATTGTATTCAGTGACCTTAAACACCGCAAAGTTTCAAGTTTGAGACAAATCGGTTTATAAATAGAAAAGTCATTTTGATTTGTTTTGTAATAAAAAAAATATTAAATTGTATTGTCATTGGGAAGTAGTTGAAAAAGCTGTTGCAAGATTTGAAACGAACATATAAATAAACAAACAAAATACACAAAGTCAAGCTATATAAAACCTTTTAAAAATGTCCCGTTTATTAACCGGAATAAAAACAAAATTTGTTATGACTTTCATAAAATTCCCTTTTAGTTGTGCGCATTCGGAGCAACCCTTGTATTGAAACCGAAGGTTACGCCTGGTGGGGAACTGAGACTGGCCCCGTAAATGTCACCAAAAATGTCCGTGCTATGATTTATGAGTTGGCATCACTTAGACTTGCGAACTTCAAAGGGACTAAAAACAATTCTACCGCATGTGACGCAACTGATATATATTCTGTAAACTTTGATTATACTTAGATGGTGCAGTGTTAGCGTAGTCATTAGGCATTATAAATGGCATCTTTTTTTAATGCTCCTTCCTTTAAGGAGAAAACATATTTTTATAATTGTATTCTAGATAAATTAGTGTAACTTGTAATTAAATGTGTATAAATGTCTAGAGCTGGGTAGATGTTTATCCCAGGACCAAAAAGGCAGCTATTTTCATATACCATACCTACATATTTTATACTATTAGTTTCTCTAACTTTATTAAATACTGGTCCATTTGCATCAATAATTAAAAATGTAATATAGAATGTGTTATCAGTATTATTGATGTAACTTATTTTTACCATTGGATTGATCAAAATAAGTTTCATCAATACTGATAAGATAGTTTACATTGGATTTTTAATTATTGATGCTACTGGCATTGCTAATCTAAGCTTTTAATTTATCATATAAATAATTTTTTGCGTTTTCCTGGTATACAGGAAATTATTCTCTGCACATGAAATAGATATTTAATCTATGTTTCAATAAAATAGTGATTTTGACCGTTTCTTATCACCTAAATAATTTTTAATGACTGAGTGCACAAAAAAGTTGTCTGTCTCTTTAAAGTGATGATCTTATTCCTTGTTATTTTAAGGGATCTATTTTACTTCTTATGGTGTTATTACGTTATTACATATTTTGCTTACTGCTATCAAACCCGTTGCTATAAACCTCTTTTTTTACTAGCTTTTATTTAACTTGCTATATTGGTATCTACTCATTACATCTTTAAAGTTAGCGGTTACGTCATAGATATAAACCATACGAATCGAATCAGTATTGCACTAGTCAAATGTGTGTTGATACAACTCCTGATGTATACAAACTTTACTAGTTCCCCGATGAGAAATGTAAACATAATACATAACCTACAATTTGAATGTTAAAATCATGACAAAAGGCTGTTAAAATCATGAGAAAAGAAAAGGGAGGTTTCCTTCGAAAAAATGGCAGCTTAGTGCAGGTGCCCATAAGTGCACTGAAAGTGAAGAAAAAGTGAATTTAACTGAAAGTTAACCAAATTCTGTCAGTTTTGAAACGGTGCAAGGCTATTGCGGGTATGGCGTACAGCGCTAGTGAAAAGAAATCGATCAGTTATTCGATATTCTCGCTATGATGTACAAAATTGTGCCCTATCTTTTTTTTTCGTACAGCAGCTTACAACAACGTTAGTCGGAAATATCAACAGTCACATATAATGGACTTCTTTTTGTTGTCTCTCTTGTTTTATTATATTTTAACGAAGAACACTCGAACATGGTATGTTGTACATTAAGAATAATTTAGTGACGTAACCGCCAATGTTAAAGATGTAAAGAGTATGTATGTTTGTTCGGGTCAAATCTTGCAACTGAATTTTAAAGTAGTTAGTTATCTTCAACCGATTGAGCTGAAATCTTGCATGCACATATAGTTTGGATGACAATGGATGATTACCTAAGTAACATCACCCTAAATCCAATATGGCGGACCGCCCAAGATGTCTGAATGGTTTTTTTATGCACTTTCATGATATGGGTTTCAAATGAAAGGGTTTGCTGAGAAGAATACGAAAATAAAATGCCCTAAATCCAACTAAAGCCACTCTAAATCCAATATGGCGGACTTCCAAAGATGGTGGACTATGTTTTTTCATGGGGGTGCATAAACGCCATAATATGGATATCAAATGAGATGGTTCAAGGGGAAAAATGGGCAAAATGGCGGAAAACAAGA
The DNA here is from genome assembly GCA_964058915.1 of Tetropium fuscum. Lineage (NCBI taxonomy): Eukaryota > Metazoa > Arthropoda > Insecta > Coleoptera > Cerambycidae > Tetropium > Tetropium fuscum. The sequence continues at coordinate 117,537 of CAXKVY010001975.1, read as the reverse complement.
TGGCCACTATACCAATTATAAAGAGTTTTAACTCGGCAAAGGTTAGGGATAGTTTGGTGGTGCTCGAGGGTCAACTGCTGGCCATAAAAGATGGCTTTCAAGATAGCGAGTCAAATCACTAGGTGTCCTTATGGAAGAACTAGACTATATTAAATAACAGGCAAACGACTACAAATGAAATGAACAGACTCAGAAACATGTTCGACGATAACTAAAAAATAATAAATAAATTAATAGTAAAAGAACATTTTTAAAAACAAGCTTTTATTTGAATGCTCTAAATAGATGAAAAACTTTCAAAACCATCAATTTATTACATTACACAATTTATATGATATAAAATAAAAGCTTGTCGCGAGATTTATCTGTGTAGGTATATAAACAAGAACACAATATGTAACTTGTTCTTGATAGGTAATTCTAACATGTTGAGCACCACATGCGCATTTTGATTCTTAATCAAAGGCCAAAGTGACCGCCAGTGGTCACTAAGGAATTTTGTTACTGGGACAAGATGACCACACACCCACACTCACACTCTGCCTTGTAATATTACATAGAAACATAAATTGATAATATAATTAATATGTAAATAGTAAAATTAATATAAAAATAATATTAATGCATATGTAAATGCAGGAAAAAAAAAGTTCATGCAACAATTGAACAACAAAATTATCCAACTAAATTTAATGGATAAAAACGATTAAAAAAGTGTTGGTAATATTGGTCCCAAGCACTAAAAATTGAAAAGACCACCAGTAAATACGTGGTCCCTGCGCAAAGGGACCAAAATCCCACGGGTGGTGGGCACAAGTGCTAAGAAAATAATGTTTTTTATAAAATAGATCTCGCGACCGATGAGCTTTTATATCATATAAATTGTGTAATGATAGATAGTTATTTGAAATAGAAACTCCTAATTTACAATATACCTATAACATATAGAAATATGAAATATAGAAATAATGTAATAAATGGATGGGTTTAATTTAATTTATAGTTTATTTTCTTCTTTTTAGAGCATTTAAATAAATGCTTGTTTTTAAAAATGTTTTTTTTACTATTAATTTATATATCATTTAGGTACTTTGGTTTGATATTTTTTGATACTGACTTGCATTTTTATACTTCTATCTATATTATTACTTGTAGGTAATAGGGACCACAAACTTTCTCTAGTATAAACGACCGTCTTGTCCCAAACTTATCCGTGGTCTGTTTCACTATACGCTTACATTACAGACACATAAAATATATGTAAAATATTTTTTCTTGCCAACTTTTACTTTCATCATAACATACCCAGCTCTAGATATATAGCCATTAGGTATATCAAATCACATTGATTTCTCAATAAGAAAATCCCTGTACTGTTCGTGATAAAATAGATAAAATTTAGCTCCCCGATAGAAAATGTTTAACCAATTTGGCAATGAAATATTTTGTTGTTAATAATTAACCAGTTTTATTTATATTTGGGGACCTGCAGGCAAAAACAATAATATATTTCACCATACGCCAGGTTACAGATAATTGAACATTTATAACAAATTAGAAAAAAAGCCTAATCAAATTGAGATGCTGCTATCCTCTCTACTTTTTTTCTATAAGCCCACAAGTGAGACTTCCAACAGGAAATATACAGTGCGTCTCTGTTTTGATGCACTTTATTGCGGGAAAAACAAAATATTGCGCATCATTATTATATTATACAATATAACCGATAATCTGGATAGTTAAAGATTTAAATATTTCGGACACCTGAAAAGGGTATATATTTTTTTTATATGTGTGTAATAAAATACACATGGAGTACAGGTTATTATTTTATGTGGTTAAATGGAACCAAGGCGGATAAATGGAAAAATTCACATTTGAATTTTAGATTGAAAAATAAATGCTGTTATAAATGTTTATTGATTGTTTCATTTTATTTAAAGAGGTATATTTGTTAAACTTTTATGACTTATCTAATTTAGTTTGTATGCAAGACTATTTACACTTTCAGTTTGTAAGAACTAAATAAACGACTGGTTATGAACTATTGCTAACTAGCTCCCTCTTTTAAAAATGGTTGGAAAGGGCATTTTCACTGAATTTTTTTATTGCTTTATGTAATAGTGTTTTATAAAAAAATTCAGCCGTTTTTTTTAATTTTGTTTTTTGAGTACGATTTCTATTGAAAAAAATATTTCAAAAATGCGAATATAAAGCGCGCTCTTATACGTGACGACACGTATCCTTCCTCAGTTATGTCACAGAGCCTACGACCTTGAAATCATCCACCATGCTAAAATCAATTTTCGGAAGATTTTCTGCACTTCCTCTAGAAAATCCTGGCTCTGTTTTATAACAATAATGTACAGACACAAAGCAAAACACAATTCATAGAGGAATGCACAAAACATAACCACAAAACTAAGCGTAAACAACTACAGCTATGGGTATGCTACTTAGATGTTTGTGTCCTGATAGGACACCACTTGGCTGCGGCAACCCAAAAATCATTTCCGACTGCTTGAGGTTACTGTGCATGACCGATTAAATCTTACAATTCAAATATTTAGTTCATCACAGGTTTGTCAGAGCGACGAGAAGCTAACGATAAAGTGTATATGCTGTACTGTGTGCTGTCAGGTTTAAGTTTATTTCCCACAGCGTCTGCTATTTTAATTTTTGTTTTTTACTTTAATCACTTATAGTTAAAGATATGTGTACATGGCATAAGGTCTGTCAAAGAGGATCAGCTTTGTCACAGGATCGCCCGACTCACCAGATAATAAGGATACATGTACATGGCTTCCCGGTTGGTTTCCCAATAATATTTTTAGATCATTACATTACAAGAATTTTGTCAAACGGTCGCGTCGCTCAACTAACCGGATAATAAAAATACGTGTGCATGGCAGCATAAGGTGTCCCAAAGGAGAACCAGTTAGTTCCACAATATTTTTAGATCACAGGAATTATGTGGCTGGGTAAGGCCAATTTATTAATTTATACGAATTTATTTAATAGAATCGATCTCATTACGCTTGTCTGCAGCCAAGTGCATTCCTGTCGCGAGACAAACGTCTATTTCGGCGTTCTGACAAATAATGCTGTCAACTGAATTTAAGACTGTGTAACGTCACTCAGCCTCAAGATCAAATGAGTGTTGAAATTGCTATAATAAATATTTATTTTTTTATTAAACACTATGAGATTTATATTCGAAACAATGTTGCATGAGGTGAATATCTATCAGTTAGCTTTCAAATAAACATATTTATTTTGAGATTTAAGTATTTAGTGAAAAGGCCCATTTGGGAATGCAAAATATTATAATAAAAAGCAGTTTCTAAATTTTAAAAAAGGAAGATTTATGAATAAAAAAGTAGGTAGATATTTTACACAAATCAACCTTAGGAATTCGATTTAAAATGAGAGATATGTAAAAACCATTTTTGTAACAAACAGCATATTTATTGAATTAGAAAAAGGAAAATGAAATAGGTAACTACATTAATTACTAATAGGTATCTTTATTGATGTTGAAACAATATTAATTTTGTTAATTTCTCCCTCACTAAATCACCTTGAAATTTTTTTAGTGTATTTTATTGCTAAATTATGCAATCTTACTATGCAGCCCATAATATATTGCAGGATTCTCTATATTAGAGCAACAGTTCTGAATGATCTAAAGTAGGTATGGGTAGATAATACTTTTTCTCCTCAAATCCCTTATAACTTAATTTAATAACGTTACTCTTTCAGTTGCTTTATTATATTTCAGGCCTTATGAAGTGAGACCGTTTGTTTTTTAATTCTACCGCTTTATTTATTTGTTGGACTAATTATGAAAAATTATACCCACAATTTGAACATGTAGAAGTGAACAGTTTCATAAAAACTACTTACTTGTAATTATGTTCAATATATCTTTTCCGTGTTAGTCCTAAACTAGAATAACTACCTGAAGAAGTCGTCGACTTTCTCTTCATTCATCATTTCTCCCATTTACCCCATATTCAAGGCTTTTGTCTCCATGCAGGTGTTTTTTCAGGAGCGAAAAGCATTATCAATCAAATCTAGTTTGCATTAATATATTCTATTAAAGTTAAAAAAATATTTAAGAATACTGACCTATTATATTATGAAACAAGCCGAATCAGGTAGTAAAATTCTCCTATTTTTACAAAACAAGTCATTTATAATTATATATAATTACTAAAGTCAAATTTAAAGAATTTAAAAACACTCCGCCATTCACATAATTTCTAATTACTGAATGCGTCAAACGTGAACATTACATTGTTTACGAACAAAAAGTGCATCAAAATGGTGTCGTTTTCTATTTCCTTTTACCTCCCAGCACAATTTGAATAGCAGTAGACCAATAGCGATATTAGCCCATTACTTTCTAGTATAAATAGGAAAAAAACAAAAACTTTTGCCACCAGGGTATTGTATTATATGCGCCGTAGTGTGACGTTTAAGGAACAAATGAGTTCCAATGATATAAGTTGCCACTTCACATCCAAAAGCCACCCCTAACGCACCTCGCTGTATTTTCTGCCATTTTACTGTGAAACAGTTGCCCTTATAAAATTATAATTCTAATCTAAATATAATTATATTCCTTGTAAAATTTTATACAAGTAGTATGTCATTTCCATTACCGATAAGCTTAATGGTTTTCGAGCAGTGAGCGATGAAACCAGGGTGTTAAGTCCGGCTAGGCACGTGCGCGGCTTAATATCGAATCCACTTTTGCAAATGGAGCACCACATAAGTTCGTTTCTGCACCCTCTTGGCGCTTTCTTTTGAGTGGTTCTCTCAAGCTTGCCATTAGCTATTATACTTGTCTCATGCAACAAGTATTGGAACGTTGTAGTTAAGTTCTAGTTCTCAGCTCTAGAGAACCCGATTTTCGATATAACTAGAAAAGTAAGAAAAATATCGAAAATTATTATAGAAGCATTTTGATATATTTTTTTAATATCTACTACGCCGCCCTCATTTGACTTTTCTCAATAGGAGCTATAGTTTTTTTAGTTATTTACAAGAAACCGTTTTTTTCAATTTTGCGAATTTTTTAGGTTAAGATCGCCATTCAGGCGCGAATTGAAAGAAATAGAAACTCATAAATTTCATTTCCTATACGCCCATATTTTTTTTATCCAAGTAGGAATTTGTCATCACTAGCCTAGAATTGGACTAAAGTTCCTACATATAAAATCGGCAAAAAACTCGTTCCTTTCGCCTTTTTTTTAGTTGTTTTTGTTATATTTGCAATAATATATTTTTTTAATTCGCAACCAGCTCTATTATGTGTAAAGTTTATTTTTAAAACTTTTTTAATTTTCGAAATTCTTCTAGAATGAATAAAGAGCTCCCCCAGTTATATGAGCAAAAAGGAAAAAAAACAATTGTTATTTTTTTGCGATTTTTTCACTATTTAATAAAAATTTAAGCCCATGTTTTTGACCTGACGCCTAGCCATTATCATTTCTAATAATATTTCGAAGCCATTAAAGCAAAAATTCGCGATCATATGCGATTCACTCAACTAGAAACAGATACCGCCCGGGCTACAATTAATATTTTGGCAGTAAAATGGAAAAAAACCACAGCGAGGTGTCTTAGGGTTGGTTTTTGGGGGTGAAGTGGCCACTTGCGCCGTTGGAACTCTTTTGTTCCTTAAAGATCACACTTAGACCATCCAGAAGTGCAATTTATCCTTTAAAATTTGTCTTGCACGAAATTATAGTAAAAAAAATGGACTATAGCATACCTGTATAATATTTGTGTATTATCTTGTTGAGTAAGATTTACTATTTGTATTTTGCAAATATGAAAAAATTAAATGGCTTGCATATGAACGAACCCCTCATTAAGGGTAACGTTAGATTACCTGAGCCTGGATGTTTAAAATATCTGTGGATAATGAGAAATCTCTGTTAGTGTCAGTGTTATTTGTTAGGTTTGGAGTTGTGATAGTTGACATGAGATGAAGGTGGCACGGCACAGTACAAGTTATCCAACATATCAAAAGTAGTAGTCGAAAGATGATTGACATAAATAATTTTCTCAATTAAGATGTGAAAACATGAGATTTACGACGGGCACGAAGACTGGAAACTGTCAGTGCCAGCGGCATATAATGTGCTATCTGTATATGCTTATCAGCATCTATATATACTGATGAGCAGCTTATTATATTGTAGCATAATATATATTGTAGCTTTGTACAACATTATATATTATAAGTAGATGGAAATGATTTATATACCTGTTTTTATTTTTATACATTTTCTTATATAGTAGTAGATTCTACCTATGGAATTTTTGTCCGATTGTTATTTTTTGCAATTGTTACAATTGCACCAGAAAATTATCAATCTGACACGTTTTAAATAGTTTAACTGTTAAGTATTGTAAAATGAGATGTTCCGAGAACAGAAAATATAAATGTTTCATTATAAAAGATGTATGTGCCTTCTTGCCTAAACAAATATATATAAATATATGTATATATATATTTACATAACTACAAAAAAATACATGTTTAGTTAAGTTAAAATTATAAAAAGAAAGATAAGTGTTATCCGTTGGGGCCCTTCAGACATTTCTTAATTTTAAGAATCACATCTTTTTCCAAGTATCTTCGGAGATATACGTCAAATATCCGATCCTTGTACAACAGTTTGTATAATCTCTCTCCAAACTTCCTGGAATTATGAAAATTTTTATTGCAATAATAATCATGTATATGTAGGCAGGCATTTCAGGGCCTGCCTGTCTGCCTGAAGAGAAAGTTACCTATCTATGCTAATTGGTAACTTATCTGAACCACGCTTACTTACCGAACTTCTGCATTCTTGTCATCTAAAAACTTCACCATACTCAAAATGATCCTTTTCCTGGTGTATTCGTTGTTATGCGGATGAAGAATGTTTTGCGGCCCTGCAATAACTACCGCACAGACAAGAAGTCTGGCGGAGGCTATCCTCACCAGGGGGTTCTTATGTTCGGGCCCTTTGCAGCATATAGCCCGTACAACGTGAAACGCAGGCAAATGTGTCACCATACAATCAAGAGCGAGATTGGCATCATGGCGGATGAATTTGTTAGAATCCGCAGTTTTACACAGCAGTATGTCCACGAGCTCATCGAATTCCTAAAACAATAATATAAAGTGTCTTTCAAAAATTCTTTACCAAACTATGATCCAAAAAAAAGCTACCAATCTAGGACTCGGAATTTTAAAAAATCTGAAATTCCAATATTCGTTTGGTGTTTTATTCAAATAGTCGAATATCTGACGAATATTCAAGGATTTATATATGCGAGTATTCCAATCTCTAAGTAGCTATTAGATTAGAATATTCGAGTAACTACTTCTAACTTATCAAAGATTTTTTTTAAATCAACTAATTAACTAATAACTAGTTCAGGCAATAAAATACACCTCTTTTATTGAGTGTGTGAGCAGGGACCTAAGCGAATCCCTGAGAAACTTGTTCAGGGTGCTTAGAAGGTAAACATACTAAAAGTCCTGAAAGCCTATACTTGAAAGCAAGAGAAGAGAGCTGTCCCGGGAGCGTTCCCTCATTTGAGCTTCCCGATTGAAAAACGCCAAATTCTTGAAACCTCGGTCTCATCGGGGTGTATCAGGGAGGGAGCTTAATTGGGGAACAGCGTTGCATGTTTGTTTAACCAATGAAATTGTACAAATATATTTGATCTGTCTTGTCACTTTGACAGAGCCCACATAGACATTTTCTTGTTTGACACCTAGTTCAAAATAAATTTGGTTTGGGATAGAAAATTGGAATTACTGAAAACAAGACAGTTGAGTCACAAACAAAACGTTTTAGTGAATTTTGTGAAGGGTCGTGCCTGATATGTATAAGGGTAAATTAACCGGCACTTATACAAATGCAATAAGCACGACCTTGTGGAAGGAAGTGACCATTATATTAAATACTATTCTAGGAGGGGCCACTAAAGACTAGAGACAGTGGAGGAAGGTTAGGTGTTTTGTTAAATTAATTTTGTATTTAAAAATACCAATTGTATTGGGCTAATTGAGGTGCCAACCTAGTAACTGCTGAAAATAGACAAGCAACATGTTATTCCAGCCTAGGTAGATTTTAAATTACTTTGGCCCAATACAAACATGGCATTGGCATTTTTAAATACAAAATTAATTAAACAAAATACCTACCTTTCTCCACTGTTTCCAGTCTTGAGGGCCCCTCATGGAAATAGTACCTATTTAATTTACCGGTTATTTCCTTATACCGGTATTGGTATATTTATAGACAAATATGTTATTCCAATCGATGTAATTTAAAATTACGTTATCATTATCAGCATTAAATTTAAGTTTTGCATATTTATTTTAGATTTAATTAAATATCTAATTTACTGCACTTTGACTTTAGGTACGCTGGCGGCCATTTGAAAGTGCACCATTTTTTTGATATTGTAATGTGATCTTTTTATATTTCATTTTGACACTTATTTGAAACTTCAAACAAATGTCAGTAATTAACTCCGTAATTTACACACCACTTTATTAGTTTTCAAGTTTTAAAATGCCGCGGTTAACTGAACCTGAATAAATGCGAGCTGTTACATTACTCGAAAATGATTGGTTATTACAGGCAGTTGCAGATGAGCTAAATGTGAGTAAGAGTTGTATAATCAAACTCAAACAAAAATGGAATGCAGTAGGAAACGTTTGCTACGTCCATGGCGGAGGGCGTCGTAAAATAAGCACTGTGGAGTAAGGCAACCTCTTCCTAGACCATCTTAGAACGAATCCCTTTGAAACAGCAGTGACTGCCTGTTTCGAAACGGAGTTTCCTGGATCTGTGAGGTCTGCAAGGCGGCGGGTGAAGGGTTCAGAGTTACGAAATTATGCAGCAGCAAAGAAGGTATTTTTGGAGCCAAGGCATAAAGAACGCCTTAATTTTGCGAACCAGTTTGTCGGTAGGCCCGACGACTTTTGGAATAATGTCATATTTTCCGAGGAAAAGGTCTTTCAGTCATGTCATTCATGATGGTTCCATCCGCGTCCACCGACCTCAGAATTCGAGGTATGAAGAGAGGTATATTAAACCTACCGACCGGAGTGGACGTTTTTCCATCAATGTTTGGGCATGGATAAGTTCCCTAGGTCCTGGTGTTTGCTGGAGGATAGGAGAGCGCCTTACCAGACAGAGTTACATCCGCATATTGGACAATATTATGGTGCCGTCCGTCACTATGTTGTATCCTCAGAATTTTATTTTCCAGCAAGATAATTGTTCAATTCATACATCAAGAATTGTAACTAACTGGATTAATGAACACAACATAAACGTGCTACCTTGGCCCTCAAAGTCGCCCCACCTAAACCCAATTGAAAATGCATGGTCGATGATTGTTAAGAATATTTATAATAGACCTGGTAATAGACATTTCCGCCCAGCAAATGCCGAAGAATTGTGGAGAGAAATTGAAAATGCTTGGGACAATATCAACGTAGATTACACGAGGACACTTGTTTCATCAATGAGACGTCGATTGCAAGGTGTAATAGACTCAAATGGCGCCTGGACTAAATATTAATTTTATACAGACCTACTCGCGTTGGAGTTTTGTAGTTTTAAGTTACTTAATTTTTATAATTTAGTTTATTTTGAACATTTTTGGGACGTTCTTTGTTAATTTGGAATTTTTTTGGTAAAATAATAATACACTTTTTAATTTTGATAAGTAATAATTAGACAATTGTGAATGTCATAATGACACATCACATAAACCTCAAATTTCAAAGTCAGTTTTACAAAGATCAAATATAACGAAATCTGATATAAGAGTCGTGCACTTTCAAATGGCCGCCAGTGTACCTACTTAAAAATAAAGTGACAATTTTAGGTTAGATTAGCTATTTCTCTCAGTCTAGTAGGAGAACTTTCATTTCTCTTGGGAGCAGCTCCCTCCCTTAACATTTTTTCAAGAATACCGTGTTCTTTCGAAAAATTTAATCAAACTTATATAAATTAAAGTAAATAACTGGAATAGGTATAAATCGATTTTGATTATTTTTGGGGTGTGGACTTTTGATCTCCATTGACACATTTTGTGATATACCAAGTGTTTTTTATAACTTATAACTCCTAGAAAATTGATGTACAGCGATAATATCCGTTCATAACTTTTTTCCTTTGGTGCAATAATTGCAACTATTTTTTATTTGATAGGTGATACCATTTGAAAGTTTTTAAGTCTCTTACAGAATTTGTATTAAATTAGCGGTTTAGGTACAAAAAATATCTTGAGACCCATCAGGCCAAAAAAATTGACGTGACGTGACCACCCATGAGACGTCTCTAAATCTTCGAGAATGTTTGGTGGTGGGCACCTGCCTATTCGGGAAATGCTCACTATACACCCTCACACTTTGTCGGCACTTTGTTTCGTTGACAGAAACCTAACACCATTATCATGTCAGTTAGTTCTGAATTTGTATATGCCATGATTAATGAACGATAATTAATAAAGAGTATTCCCTCGGCGACATATATTTCAAATTTTAACTTGACAGCAGTGATATTTTTATGCAATCGCCAACCTACAAAATCAGTGCCTACTAGCACTTCGTTAAGTATTGTAGCATGGGTGGCAAGATAATGTTCGACATTTAAAAAATGTTTTTTTAAATGTCTTTAAATAAATATATTTAATATATCTGGAAAATATGTAATGATTTGAGGTTAGGTGTGCGGATATACCCCGCATTCTCCTACTTATATTGAATGTCTTGATGTGCTCTGTATCACTGCTGGATATCCCGAACTTGCTCAATAAAGCGACAATGAACTTCCAAAGAAACTCCGACATACCTTGGATGTACAAGTGCATTTAGGGCATTGGCCAATAATTTAATTTGTTGTAACGTATAATGGACTTATAAAGAACATCCAAAGTATGTTGCGCATGAGTTTACATAAATCCTCATTACTTGTATATACATTGAGAAAACTTGTTATGTCTGGGAAATCAGCCAAGGATTTGGACATTATGGTACGAGTAGGTATATTGATTTTTTTCGCATTATTCCCGAAAACAAATTGTTCTTAGGTGAAAGCTTACCGGCCTCCTGGTATCCTTGACATACTCAAACAGGTGTCCTATGGCTTGGCAAGCCTTTCTGCAAACGTGAGACCGAGGGCTCCTTATTAATTCAATCAGTCTCTGGTTTATGGTGGTCATATGGAGAAATATTGCATCAATATCTAGCACACGACAAATTTCCACTACCTCTGCCAGACCGCGCAAGGCACTATTCCTAGAACAAATTTATATTATGGTCATACGGTTAGTCTCACCATTATGTTTATTATCCCGTCTCACCAATCCTTGTCGCGAAGTCTACTGATTGCTTGAAATAAAATACACTCTGTGGATGTAGTGGATGTCACTGATCCGACCACGGTGGTGTTGGTTAAATCCTAACAGAAAATGACAGTTTGTCGGTCTTACGGTGAAACATATATTTATATTTGCTGTGTATTTTTTACCTCGCACGATAACTGCAAATCCAAATGTAGCTGCTGATCCTCGTCGCGCCTGGGTGCACCACTTTTAACGTGAACAGCCCTATTAATTTTTACACACGAAGGCGGTTTAATAATGGAGGCTTCGCTGCCGTCTATATAGGGAACATCTTGGGCTCGAGTGTGTGCCATCTCTGATGATCTACCGGGGTTCTTTGCTGGACTGACAGAACGCCCCCTTCTGGTAGGGGATATAAGTTTATTTATACACTTGATCTCGATACTCTGATCTTTTTGTTCGCTAGCAATTGTAGGGGACATGAATGACATACTCCTCGGGGCTTTTGTGGGAGTCGCGGTTTGTTCAGTTTGCTCATCCAGTAGCTTATTGGTTTGGTGGCAGAAATATCGTACTGGCTTGGTGTGATCCCCTACCGGTTTCTTTTCAATAATATTTTTTACCTTAAATCTTGCAGCTTTGGGGCATTCGTCTGCTTGGATATCATCTACTAGGCTTCTTCTGAAGCTTTGACTGGGTGATTCCAGATATGACTGGCTCCGTAAAGTGCTTGGACTGCTTACATCTGTCACATTTATGCTCCTCCGCGGAGCGTGAAATAGCATATTGGGAGATGCTGGATTTGTTTTCTTTCTGCTTTTCTTCAAAAAAGTTTTAGTTAGCGAATTTCCTGTTAAAAAGTCCAAATTTTGGTATTCCCCACAATAATCTAAATACTCGTTGACATCGTTCTTTCTATTGTATGGTAAACAATCTAAATCGTTTCCGGTTAAGGGCGACTCTTCAAAACTTACGATGTCCCCGTCGCCTATCATACTACCTTTTTTGGTCTCCTGCTTAGGGCTTAAACTATCAGGTGATAATCTTCCAGTATGTTCAGTTTGTATCAGAGAAATGATAGTTCTGCTGGTTTGAGTGCAGTTTTCCTTTAAAATGTCCACGTGTTTAGGGCTTCTGCTAATGTTTGTCTCAGACTTAAAATTTGTTTGTGTGCACATATGTTTTTTAGAGATATCTTCTGTTTCATCATACCCCTGATTGACCGATTCCTCAACAAATGATTCTGATCTGAAGCCTCTCCTAAGTTTGTGATTTGTTTGAAATACAAAATTTGAAAATAAATTCTTCTTTGAAGTGGCTGAAAAGCCTGGGTTACTTTTTGACATGTTTTTGTTGTTTGACATTTTATTAGCAGTTTCTTTGACATATTGCCCTGTGAAACTGCACCTTTCTATGGCATTGTGAGCAATATATTTCGACAAAAGAAATATGAGCCAAATATTTTATAAGTACCGAAAATTAGGGAAAAAATGTAATTTGCCTTGATTGCAATGGGTAATGTCAACTGTGATGACATTGGCAATGACTTTATGCTTTGCTTTGGCTGTTCCTGTTTGGACTCTTTCATATCCCACAATGACTGTTTTATGCGTAAATATTTTAGTATAATAGGCATTATTATTGGTAGTTATGTAGTATGTAGGTAGGTACGTTCTGTGTTCTGTAGATACTATTACTCGGAGCAGTCCTATGCCGATCCGTGGTATACTATGTCGTGTTACGCGTCATATCATATTACAATATATTGTTGTATTATGTGGGGACGTCGACTAATAATAGAGCAATTACAATAACTATAATAAGTACAATTAAAGTTCAGTAGAAGTGCTAGCGTCAGGGTTAGGTATAGGCTCTTATGTGTATTGGTTGACCGTGACTGTTTTAAAATAAATAATCTGAATTTTAAGTAAGTATTTTGAAATTAAGGTTGCAGAGTTACAAAAAGAATTAAGTCTGTTAGTAGCAAAGACAACAGGGACCAAAAAAATACTTGAAAGGCGATACGTACTATGTATTTTTATAATCATCCTCCTAACCTCGCAGTTTGTTTAACATTTTAGTTTAGGGATTTGGAGAGAAAAGGGGCTTAATAGAACCCTGTTTAACACATAAATTGATAACGTTGAAGTGCCCAAAGAATTTCCAGTGTAAAATGCGTGTTTTAAACCTCTAAACTTTTTTGAAAATCTAAAATTTATAGATTGCGACTATTGAACATTGGTTTCTTGCAATAAAGGCAAAAAAGAGAAAAGACAAGTACACATAAGTGGCAAAAGATGGACACATTTATTTTATTAAAGGTAAATGTAAATAGGTACTAGGTATCACACTTTGCCACTATCATACAATAATTTGCTATTTCTAAGTGCACAGTAAATTGTATTATTATAATTTTCAATCTGAATATTAAAATTATTAGGAACAAAATCAATGCCATTTTGCTCATATTGGACAATTTCTTCATCGTTTGATGTGCTTATTTTTTTTCCAGTTTACTTTTTTTTCATATAGGTACGTGATCATTCAATATTCTTCACAGTAATGTCATATTTTCGTTTAGGTAAATACAATGTTGGAATTCCTGATTTGTTAAGAATTTTCAATTGTCCTAAAAATAAAATAAGTACCTACCTAATCAAAGCATGGAATAAGTTAATAATAGGTATTATAATATCTACCCATCCTAGGTATACTGCGGTGTCGAAATAGTGTGGAGTGATTCATCACCGGCATATGGACGGCTCAGGGAGATGAGGGGCGAGGGAGCAAAATTCCATAGGCGTATCATTTTAGAGGGGACAGAATAAAAAAAAATGAAATAAAACATCCAACAAGTTATTAACATTGTTTTTAAGTGTACTTGTGATGTTTTTTTTTATTATCTTAAGAAAAATACTGTTATTAGATGGTTCTAAAAATGTGTGATATGTATACTCTATAAGTTTTCTTTATCAAGTTCATTCATAAACTAATAATTTTTAGTATTATTCATATAACACTAATAAGTATTACTTGCATTAATTATAAGTAAACTAAATTAGTAATATTTAGTTTAAAAAACTTTATAATTCAGGGCGATTTGTAGTTAATTAAAACCGAGATTAAAACAGTTAATGCTTACCCAGCCAAAGAGAGATATTCAAAACAGATCTTGTAGAATAGTAGCAGTCATCAGTAAAATGTTTTGAGCAGATCTTGGTATACTTGCTGGGTTCCTTTCCGGACCTTATTGCTATTAACCATTTTTTCCTCCATTAAAGCACAGCTGCGGAACTTACGGAACATTAAATCCTTATTTTTGTTAGCCACAGATGAACATTGCATAAGGCATAACTACTTATAAAATTAACAAAACTGCACAAAAAGACCAGACACCCACAAACAAAATCACCAATAAATTCGAATGAGCAAAGAAAAACTACACACGCAGATACGCAGATAAAACTCAGAAATTCCAACATTTTTTTAGGTTATGATTTAGTACCTAACCACAGAGAAGAGAGAGCTGTTCTGTGACCTAACATTGACCGCAGTGCCGTCTACATGTAAATGCTGTATTAATTACATTAACTAATCTAATTTACAAGAAGTACACTCGCCTTGTTTATGTTCATTTTTTGAAATCAATTTTTCATAGGTAGGCTTTTATAGTTGTTGACATTAGAAAGAATAATTATTGATTTTATCGCGTAGCTGAGTTATAGTTCCTTTTGGTTTATTAACTTAAATTGGTTCATTTTATTTCCTCACTACTTTCTCCTTGTATATTACCAGGCAGGTATCCTACGGCGCGTGGCTCTGCAAATCACGAGTCACGAGCAAGACTCGCCGAGTGCCGAGCCACGCGCCGTGGGAATGGACGCGCTCGTCATTTCCGGCTCGGTTTATGTTTTCCCGCTTCTTATCGGTAATTTGAGGCGAGACAAAGGAAGGCGAGCGTCTTCGGGCACGGCTCGTATACTTTCGACCCGATCCGACGACTATCGAAGCGTGTTCCTGAGTGCGATTTAAGTTTCAGTAGCGTCTTGTAGTTGTGGAAGAAAAGAGCTATTAATTTATTTTGGAAATGGAATGGTCAAATGACATAGTGTTAAGAGTTTTCATCGTTATAAGGGGAGCCAGCGATTTGGAATCCTCTTGGATCAAATCGCTGGCTCCCCTTCTTTAAACACACATTTACCCCTGTGTGTATGGGTAAGTGCGCCACACAGCATTGTTTAAAAAAAATGTCTACCAAAATTACAAATATTTTTTAATCCATGTGCAATTGCGTAATTAAATAAAGAATAAGGTACTTATTCCGTATCTTACTGGACAATTTATTAAAGTAATTTTACCTATCAGTTTTAACCTCTCAAAGTCAAACTATTGTATTTTGGGGACGCAGTTACCCCACTTCACGGGTGAAATGGCTTAAGTGCGCATTTTGGGTAAATGCGTATTTGGGTAAATGCACCCTATCAGAGAAGTTCGCAACAGGTCTGAGTTATTGTATACACTAGTGTCTACATCTAGCGGTAAACGGTTGTGTTAGAAGTAAAACATGGAAAAATAGTGGGTATTTCCGAGTACACAGCAATACTAAGTGAAACGTTAATATTATTGTCCTACTATATCATACTATTATTTAATAGACGAAATTTGTACAACGGTGCTCATTTGACTTCGTAGTAAACATTTTATGTGAGAGATTTATTAAAACTGACTTAGCTACAAAAATATGTGGGCTGGCGCACTTTCCCCGGACATAAATGAGTTTTGGGGAATGTGTGCCACTTTTTCTGGGGTAAGTGCGAACTGTGACGCATTTACCCCCATTATATGGTGATGCGTCTATATAATGCATATTTGAGACAATAAATTTAATTAAATCGATTGTGTAGTTATTTATACAAAATATATATGTTTTCCTTTAGGTTAGTAACAATGGTGCGAAATTACAAACGTATAAGCAACAGAAAGCCCTATAGTTCTGAAACATTTGTAGAGGCATTATCTAAATGTAAAATGGGGTTATTAACCCAAAAGGCATGTGCAAGGTCGTATGGCATACCACGTACCACTTTAAGGGACCATCTAAATGGCCGACGTGGTACAAGTGTTGGAGGTGGTGGTAGATCAACCGACTTGTCTAAAGGCGCCGTTACACGGCGTGGGGAGTGCCACGCCTGGAGTGTGGCGTGCGGAGTGACACATCAATTCGCAATTTGGCGATCGCGATTACACGACCTGCAGACTGACAAGTTTCTCGCCACGCGAGCGCGTGGCTTCTTTTTCATTTCAACATGTCCGTTCGTCGAAAACTTACATCAAAACATTTTGTTTCTCTTGGAGTATATACTGATTGGAGCAATTTCGCCATTTGCTCGTAAACAAACCAGTCTGGCTTAAAAACGTCATCTGCACTTGATCCTGTCTTCATGGTTGCTTTTACTTTCGTGTTTAATTTTCGGAACGTGCTCATTAGTGATTCTTTCTTCTTCTTTAATTCGCTGATTGTGCAAGTTTTTTTTTTTTTTGTATACAACACCAATGGCATTTACTATAATTACAATCTGATCTGAACTTAGATCAATGAGTAATATTTTTCTAACCTAATTTACTACTGCTACAAAACTTATATCTAAGGACTTACTCACTAGTGTTCCTTATATTTTTCTAATACTTAATTACACTAATATTAATGTGTACACAGGCACTGTTCTCTGCTTTTGCACTAACACAAAATTATACTAGCTCGAAGGGTTTGATCCTCCTGAGCCTTCGAATCTGGTTTGTATTGTCGAGGAGCTGGATGACTTCGACATTGACGTGACGATGAAGTCGCTGTTCGTGACTTTTGGCGAATTCGCTGATGGTCTGGATAACGGTGTCCATTCCCATGTCCCTATGGAGGTCACTATTTCTGCAATACCAGGGGGCATTAACAATGCTCCTTAACACTTTGTTTTGGAATCGCTGGATTATATCTAGATTGCTCTTACTGGCACAACCCCACAGCTGGATGCCATATGTCCATACGGGCTTGAGAATTTGTTTGTACAAAAGTACTTTGTTATATATTGACAGTGTGGAATTTCGTCCAAGCAGCCAATACATTTTTTTAAATCTGATATCTAATTCTTCCTTTTTCTTTTTGACATGTGCTCTCCAGCGTAGCTTAGCGTCCAGTGTTATACCCAAATATTTTGCTGTATCAGCATATGGTACTTGGATATTGTTTATGCTAACAGGGATATGTCGGTCTCTCTTGTTAGTGAAATTAACATGGGCAGATTTACTCTCATTTAGTTTAATTCTCCATTGCTTAGTCCAGGTGTTGATTTTGTTAACTGATTTTTGCAGATTTATTGCCGCTTCTTGGTGATCCTTTCCCACAGCCATTATAGCAGTGTCATCAGCAAAGGTGGCTATCGTGTCATATTCTAATTCAGGAATATCACTGGTGTATAGTAGATAAAGGACTGGCCCTAATACACTCCCTTGTGGTACTCCCGCCTTGATTGTGCAAGTAATACTAAAATTTTGTTGGATTCGCATCCAGGAATCATGTACAGCATTTCTATCTTTGTGCTCATTGTGCTTCAGGTTCCAAATTATTGGTTCTTGCTCGTATAGGCATAAAAATTCTGATATTGCTTCGTTTGACCACGGCATTTTGTCACTTGCTTAGCTAAATATCTACTGAATTTGACTAATTTTTAAAATTTACGGGCGAAGGCTCCGCGCCGTGTAACTGTATACGCATGCCAGTCCACTTCGCGCGCTGCGCGGCTTTGAAGTGTGCAAAGTTTACCGCCAATCGACGGGACCCAGCACGCCACGCCACGCCATGCCACGCCACGCCAGCACAATTATACGACGTGTATCGCGACAGTTTTCGCTCCAGGCGTGGCACTCCCCACGCCGTGTAACGTCGCCTTAAAGAACAGGAAGATGAATTGGCTATGCGTTTATCTGTCATGACTAAAAGTGGATTCGGTCTATCACGAGAAGAAGTTTTTAATCTTGTACGATTGTATGTAAAAGCAAATAGCATTAAAACTCGCTTTAAAAATGGAAACCTGGAGAAGACTGGTGGTTGTCACTTAAAAAACGACACAATTTGTGCCTTAAGAAACCTGAACCTTTAGAATTTGTTAGAGCCACCCACACGAATCCATTTGTCATTTATAATTTTTTTAATTTACTTGAACACAGTAAAGGCTATAGGACTTGAGAACAAATCGCAATGTCTTTGGAACTGCGATGAGACAAGTTTTTGTAGTGACCCAAGCAAAACGAGTTATTGTTGTAAGTTGTTGTAAGTTATTGCAACTGTGGGACAAAAATGCCATAGGAAGACAGCAGGAACAGGACGCGAAAATACATCGGTGTTAGCCTGTGTAAATGCTGCTGGTTAAAAATTACCACCTCTGATCATTTTTAAAGGAAAGAGCTTGTGGCAGGATTGGATTCCAAGCGAAGGTGATTACCCAAACTCTGCATATAGTGCTACACCAAAAGGTTGGAAGACAGCCGACTTATTTGAAAACTGGTTCTTAAAACAGTTTATACCTGCAGTAGGATATGAGAGACCAGTACTTCTGATATTTGATGGTCACGTAAGCCATGTAAGCACAAATGTTATCAGCAGAGCAATGCAGGAGAATATAACCATTTTAAAATTGCCAGCACATACCACACATATTTTGCAGCCACTAGATGGTGCATGTTTTCGAGGGGTGAAGGTTCAATGGGATAAAGATCTAGTGGCATGGCAGCGTAAGCATCCGACGCAAAAAGCAAAAAATTCCGATTTGGCTAGATTAATTGGTTCATCTTGGGTCGCCCTAAGCGACAAAAATATTAAGTGGATTTAAAGCAATAGGTATTCATGAACCCGATATTCAAAGTGAATCAAAAGTTAACAGAAGCGCCATTCCACTTTCAACATTTTCAGAAAAAGACTTGGAAGCATATAGAGCTTGGGAGCAAAGCAAATCTACAAATACCGATGACATAGAACGTATTGAAACATATCTACAGACCATGATCTTCAAGACAGGCCCAATATCAATTCTGATGATACTGTTGTTCAGGAAGAACCCAAATCCATGATTCTGTACCAAATGAATCTGCAGACTCCAGGACTTTAGAAGATAACTTATCCATAGCTACTACATCTGGCACACATAGTAATAACCCAAACCGTATCTCAGTAGTTGGCACATGTACTCCATCTAACTCCACTGAAATGTCATTTCAACGTCTTATTGTAGATACATTTAGGCCACTTCCAAGTTCCGTTCCTCAAAAGAGGCGTAAAATTTCAAGTTTAGCCGAAGTTTTAACAAGTATAGAAGTTAAAGAGATTATGGAATTAAAGAATGCACAATTAAATAAATCAAAACCAATAAAACCTAAAAAACAACTAAAAAGCAAATACGAATCAACGATAGTAGTGTTGAATCACTTTCTTTGGCTACAAGTAGCGATGAATTAAGTGATTTATCAAATGCCTGCATCAATGAAGATGAGATTTCAAGAATGGACATTGAAGAAACTAACTATATGTTCTGGTAAAGTTTTGCTCGAAAAAAAGTGTGCAATATTATGTTGGCCAAGTTATTACTAAGGATACTGATGGATATGAAGAAAAATTTTTAAGATATGACAACAAACCTGAGGGGCGTTTTAAATGGCCAAATGTACCAGACGTCAGTGTTGTTCCATTCGAGGATGTCGTACAAAAATGTCCCAATCCACGTACCGACAGACGAGAACGACTAATATTTGATGTCGATTTTTCTTTGTTTAATATATTTTAATACTCATGTTCATGTTATAATACCTACCTATACGTACGTATCTACTAGGACGAGGTCATAAATAAGGAGCAGTAACGATACCTATTCCCGATATTACCTATGTGGATGGTACGAAAACATTCACGCGGCGAAGGTGAGCGCGGGAGCAATAATACCAGAGACATATAAACCTTTATATATCGCTGATAATACTTAGAATTTTATTCAGGTAGATTACTGACATTGTTGTGCGAGGCTATGGAAAGATGACGCTCGCCCTGCTGTATAAACACATGAGTTTTGAAAATTATACTTGCTACAACACCTAGTTGAACACAGTTCGACTTACATACAAGATAACTTAGATAACGGCCGGGCATGTTTCTACAAGTGCTTTGTCAAAGCCGGCTTCGCTCTTGCTCGGCCGAGTAAGCACGTCCTCCACTCCAATGGGTGATGCCAGAGCGAGATTCAATTCTATTTTGTTATACAGTACCGTCCGCGGTCGCAGTCGCAGGTAACGTGAGTGTTTTGTGGTGGGTATAACTTGATAGCTCGGCGTAGAAGAAAGGTAACAATATTGCAGTTCTTTGTTGTAATTTCGTAATGTCGTAGACACGGTAATAACCTGACGTGGAAAGAAGTGGCCGATTAACGGGGCGTCATGTTGAGAACAGCAATAATTAGTTAATTAGTGCAACTTATCAAATCGACCCTAAAATAGAAGTTTGGTGAACTTGAAATTATTATTTCGTGTAATTTTATTGTTTCTCGCTGTCGCCGGTGATGTGCTAATTGATGAGATATAAATCCAATAAATAATTTCAACATGTGATGAATTATTGTCAATGAGTTTGTAAAAGTTAGTGCGATTATGGGATTCTCGACTAATCTTCAGGGTAAAACCGCCCACGAAGCGCTCCTGTCCAGGCAGGATGCAGAATTGCGGCTCCTGGATTCCATGAAGAGATGTATTATCCTAAAAGTGAGATGTGACAGAGATTATGCGGTGGCTCTAAGCTCCGTGGCATCGCAGGGGTTAAAAATCGACAGAAGTGATGAATTGTCAGGTAAGGCAAAACCAGGCACCTATACCTAATACCTATTTAGTTAGACCTACGAACTGAAGTTGATAAATAATTATTTGACTGTCAAATAATTATTTATATTATTTGACATATTTTTATACCTACCTGTGTTTATTTATTACCTATTAGTAGGTATATAGGGTGTCTACAGAAAAACTGCATAGGTAACAAAAAGTTATTATTATGAGTAGCTGTGCATCTCAAAATCGATTTTCCCTTGACATTTTTTTTATGGTATTTTTATTACCTAGTTGGAAAATTTATTTTCAGTAAAATTCAGTAAAAATGTTTTAACACTCGGAGTAGTTTCCACAAACACCAAACACTCATTAAAAACTAATCAGTTTTTAATCGTCTCCGGATGATGCCAACTTGGTTGGCGAAACGCGCGTCGAGCGAAGTGAAAATGTTTTGGTGTTTGTGGAAACTACTCCGAGTGTTATAATTACATCAAAGGTTCCAGCCCTATCCAGTAGTAAAAATGTTTTGTTTTTTGTTATCGACATTTTGTTCGTTGATATCGAATCGTTGATCACCCGGTACCTGGTGGTACGTAGTAGGATAAGGAATTGTATTGTAGCGTACACACGTGTCGTGCCGGAAGAAATGGACCCAGAATAGCTTTTGATTGCCTTGATGGAATCTCGGCCTGTCCTGTGGGACAAGACGCTTGACACATACCTATAATAATAAAATATTGACCAAAAATGCGTGGATATTGTCGTGGATTTGTCGTTCCACTCGTGGAAAGAAGCGATGAGCATACGAAAATAGTTAAAGAATATTTGCTCATGTTCTAATAACTAATATCTTGGAATAAAGTACAAAATGCCCTCACAAGAAGCCTTTTTTGAACTACAGGGTGCACCCAATATACCTTTTGACTTTCTGTTTTCTGAAGTCGACGACGCCGCCGGTACCGAAGCGATATCGTAATAATAATGCGTTTCCTTTCGCGATGCATGATTCCTCTGCTCTCTGCTACAGAGACTTCTGGACACTGACGGGACTCGACCGATTCGGGAAAAAACCGGCTAAGTCTGAGGGGTTGTAAACTGGCGCCGGGCCGGTACTGGACGCATCCATCCGGCACGTTTAGCCGTAGCGAAGGATATCCTTAAATACCTACCATAGATATAAACATACCTACTCATATTATTGGCATTACCTAATTGACTGATTCACATCATAGAATGTTCAATGTTATCGCAATGTTATTTTCATACCTACCTAGCTAGGTTGCGTTGGCTGTTACCTTTTGTTGATTTCACTGCTATCGGGTATCAAGTTAACGGAGATTTTTTTGGATAAATGTGTTGGCCCCATCGATACGCAACTTAACCTTTATTTAACCGGCATTCTCTCTATACTATACAGAACTCTCACTATACAGAAAACCTTATTATTTTCAAAAGCGATTTTCAGATCTGCATTAATTAGTTAGTGTATCTGCATTAGTTTATTACCTACTTATTAATGCATCATTAATTTATATTTCAGAAATATTCAAACGTGCACATATTCAACATCATGCTCTATATTTTCTTTCCACAGAAAGTTTTTTTTAAGTGTTACTTCATTATTTTTATCTTAATGTATATATTGTATTATAATACTGCAGTATTCCTAAAAAAACGGTGTAAGATATCGATTGAAATGTGGTAGGTATGGTATATCTACCTTTTTTAGCAGAGAGGAATCGAAAAATGTCAGAAAATTTGGTAACTGTCAAAGATGTATAATTTTAAAAACAATACGAATATTAGTTTAAACTCGCACGAGCATGAATTATTTTAATTTCTCAAAAATTCCGTTGTTGTCATTTCTTACGTTGCAGGCTTGAAACTCGATAGGAAATGTTTTATCAAATATATAGGTACTAAATTTTTACTTCCCGTGTATACGCAAATACTGAGAATAGACTACCTACCTGACTTAGCACTTGCTAGCAAATCTATCCTTTAACTTAATAACGAAGGGCTATGTATTGTCAATACACACCCTGAATTTGTAGTGGGGCGCTTGTAGGGCGGTGAGTTTAAGGTGACGCCGATTTTACATACAAACATACATGCACATTGCACATGCCATAAAACGTGAGAGGAAATAATTTAATATGCTCAATGTGTTTTTTTTTAATTCTTACGTTGCTACACGAACGAATATACTTATGTGTATAATTACTTTATTAGATAGGTGCAGTAAATTTGGATTAAACGAAAAAAATGTTTTTCTTTGCATGGAAATATCAAAAAATTATGGTTCGTGCACCACAATTGAACATGTTATTTAGTCGATAATTAAACAGTCGACCCGGACGCCTAGGTAGGTATTATAATATAGCCATTGGGTATAGACCGTATAGATTAAAATATACATAGGTAGTCGGACAGTTTAAAATATGTACCTTAATGTATGTACCTTAAATATGTACCTTATATGTACTTACATCATGTACCTTAAAAATAATAGAAGTAGGCCAGAAATGTTTATTTTTATAAATACAATAACCTATTAAGTACGTAGGTATAACATTAAAAACATTATAATTTATTTATATCTTTCGCTTGAAAACCCTATAACCTAGGTATATGCAATATGCAAGACAGCAAGATATTTGGAAACTGATATATTTCTATCATTCTTTATGATATAAAAATAGGTACCTAAGTAAAGTATATACCAGAGACATATTAATATAAGTACCAAGTCAGTATTTATACTCGTAATAATAGTATAAAATCACTGATAAAGGATAATTATACACTGAGAACAATTATTGTAATAGGTAGTCTAGTTGGCGGATCGTGGAGAAACATGATGGAAGAAATGGACAACACAGCCAAATTGATTCGACAAAGCGTGGACGCAATCGAGAGTAAATCCTTAGACGCCCTCAACACCCTATATGCGGAAAAGAGGAAAGCGAGGAAAGCGTATCAGGAAGAACAAGCGAGAATTCTGCAACAGTTTAGCCATGTGAGTACCTACCTATTTGTTTTTAATCATGTTTTTACTTAACTCTTCTAATGAATCGTGTAGGTGCTTACTGCCTAAACAACCTAGGCGGTTGGTACCTATAGTAGGTACATATGTGCTTACCATAAATGAGTAGATCTGATATTATTAAAATGCCATTAGCCATTAGATAATATTACGTACACCTATGGCAGGGGACGTCACCGCATTAGGAATTTGCCTCGATGTGTCTAACGCGGAAATAACATTTCTCCAAACATCGAGGCGTGCTACAAGAGTGCGGAAACATCGAGAAACGACTATTTGACATAATATATAAACCAGTGTCGGCGGCAAGCAGTTCAGTTGAGGTCCGGTTTGCGAATAGTAAGCATCGATAAAAGACTAAGTTTATTAGCAAGTTAATAAAATTACCGGGTGTTTAAATAATTTGATCCACGAAAAGTAGTAGATACTGTTTGTACACAGGGTGTTTGCGTTTGCAACAATTTGATTTGGAAAGTGCATTTAAACAGTTAGAAGTTTAGATAGCTTTATGTTCAGAAATTAGTGGTAACGCAGATATTTAACTTGCTGGACAGTATTAAAGGACCACTTGTGTGCCTATTAGTGACTGATGACTGATTGGTGACATTCTATTCGGAAACCGCGACAGATACGTGAATTTCGTTAACATGAGAATGTAGTAAACAGTAAATAAAAACTAATCATTTTTCGCAAAAAAAAATAGACTGAGATTATTAACTACTATATACTAAATTAGACTAGATTAGTTCTGTTGGAAACCGTTACAGATCAGTTTCAAGACGAAAGTGACATAAAACAACACAATTGAGTGCCGTTTCGCAGTTTCAAGACTTAGAACTTTCGATGTTATGTTAGTAGTCGTGTGTTAATTGTTAATGGCAACTATACAAGAAGCACCGTGGGCAAGAAAATCCAGAAGATGCTTGCACAATAATTGTTGTAGCAAATGCATATTCAGAATGAAGCAAGAAAGAAGAGGCCTAGAAGATATTTATACCTAGTAGCAATGAAAGAGGAATCAAGAAACAACAAAATTTTGAAGGACCAAGAAATAATACGCCACGCAGAGAAAGTTGAACTAAAGTCAATCCTCAAGTCGTTCTTTCGGTCACTGAAAAATTGAAAGATGATGTACGAGTTGAAGTCGAAGGAGCAGTAGATGGGGTGATTACGGAAGTTAAAGTAGAAATTAATGAAGTCAAAGTAGAAATTAATGAAGTCAAAGGAGAAATTAATGAAGTAAAATAATAAGTAGCTCGACTCATACAATAGCTGAAGGATGACAGTTGGTGATGACATATGGAAGGAGAAGGTGTTCTTACAATGGTCAAAGTTCTTGGTCTACATACTGGAGACAGTTTGAGGCAGCCGCACGTTCAAACAATTGGAAAGACAAGGAGAAACTGTATTAGAATTGAGATATGGCGACCAACATCTTGCCCAAGCATATCAAGCTCAACCTTAAGTCACGCATACGGAAGGCTGCAGAAAGTCTCTAATAATTTGAAACTGCTGTAGAGAAACTGGTCCACTTGATGGCGAACCTAGTGAGGGACGCAACCTATGGTAGGTGACGTCACCGCATGAGGAATTAGCCTCGAGGTTTCTAGTGGCGAGAAGAACATTTCTCCAAACATCGAGGCGTGCTAGAAGAGTGCGATAACAAAGAGAACTGACTATTTCACATATAGAAAATAGTGCCGGCGGCAAGCAGTTCAGTTGATATCCAGTTCGCGAATAGACTCTTAAATAGTGTTTAGTTGTATATGACAACTAAACACTATTGTTCCTGAATTTTGTTTATTGGCAAGTTAATAAAGTAGTAATAAAGTCAAGTAATTACCGGTTGTTTAAATTATTAGATCCACGAAAAGTAGTACCGTTTGTGCACAGGGTGCAAACACGTAACAATATATATATAGTGGATTCTTTGTGCGCTCGTATCTAAACCCCAAAATTAGACTTTTAATCGACATCGACATATCACCAGAATCGCCACGTTAGGTTTGTTTTTGAGTCAGCGAGATATATTATTATTATTATCATCATCACTTATAATAAGAATCGAATAAGGAAACAATTGAATGCCTGTTTGCTGTTAGGGCCTGAGACTGGCACTGCCTCCTTCCTTGTATTGTTACTGATTGTTTTATTGTTATGGAAATCTAGTTAGCCTTTTAAAATAGATTCTCTAAATAGGTGTTGCGACTATTAAATAGGTGTTGCGACTATTAAATAGATGTTGCGACTTGGGTTAAAGAGCGATGGTAAGAATATTGCCAAGAAGCCAAGAATATTGGCTACTTCCGGTTCTAGCAATTGTATTTGCTATTTGATGTATATCTTACCTATACTTAGATACAAGTACTTAACATATTATTTTAAATCACTCCTTGTAGGGTCTGTAACCAGATAAGTCATGATTTCTCAAGTGTGCTTTCCCGTTCTGTATTTTTTCAAATTGCATATTTGCTGGAGCACGAACGAGCATCTGATCTGACGAGCACTTCATTTGGACGGGCTTAAGAAAATAAGTTAATTTGGAAATTCCATAATATATTTAGTTTAGAGGTAGAAACAAAAATACATATTTTCTGTTTGTTTTTCTATATAGGTATCGTATTGTACCTATGTATATTCTTCCAAATATTTTATCTAATAAACATAGATATATTTAAGCTTAAATCAAAAATTAGAGAAACAAAACACGAACGAGCGTCACTCTCTAGGCGATATAGTGTTAAATATGTGTAGGCCATTAAAATTTAAGAGTCACACAAAGCTAATTTAACCAATTGACTTCTGCCCGTCAAGTAGTGGCGTCAACAGTCTTGTCTTCCATTCTGCATTTTCTAATTCACATTGTTACGTTTTATTTCCGCCAAGTATTTATTTCTACGACTCTCAGACGAGTTGCGGCTGATACTTCGACTTCGACCTAAATTAATCCTTATTAGACCGGGAGCTGGATGGAGTTGAGTGTGCAAAATATGAGGATCGCATTTTGTCTATAGTTTTGAACTCAGAAAAACTTGCAGATTATGATTCTGCATGTTGCTAGGAGGTGTGTTGGTCCATTTATTTTCTATCCCCCCCCACCTCCTTCTATATCAAGTAATTGGACGGAGGAAATGCTTTGGAACCATTTTAATTATTGTTTTAGTGACAATATCCAATTGTTTCTTATGATTAAAGATACTTATAGCTGCTAGTCAATTAAAACTTTGGCTGCAAGAAAATATTATGGATTCTTTTGAGGAATGAATTTTTTTATTTGGATTCGATGAACCAGTGCCATACCATCAACAAAAGTTCAGTTCAGTTCATAGTCGCTTAGCCAATAATGACACTTCAAAAGTTTGAGATGGTAATTGATGTTCTATTTCATCAATCAGCTTCTCACATGCCGCTATAAGTATGTCATGTGGTATTTTATTTGGAGGTCTACCTGCTGGAGTTGCTGAATTTCTTGGTAGTCGTAGATAATCACTATAACAGTGTTTATGATACTTCCATTGCAAATAAATCAGCTGGATTGTTGCAAGTGCCATTTTTTGTGAAAAATCTTTTTTTCGGGCAGTATTTAAATTTGTTCCACCGCCGAAATTTCTGAGCACAAAGAAAAAGTGTTTTGTTTTTATTTTTTGTTTGTGTACCACAGATTAAACATTTCAAATCTTTATTAAATTTTAAATCAGTTCTTCAATACCGACGAACACGTTTAGTACTTGAAACACTTGCTTCTACAGAGGAGGTGGAAATACTGGAAATAGAGACATTCTCCTGCGCATGCAATGCTAATTCTCGACGCCTTATTTTCTCTTAACTAATGTAACTTGCCATACAAGCTCGATGCCATGAACAATTGTGTTCAGTCGTTCAGTCAGTAAAGTCTGTATTATTTTTTATTTTGTCGTATTATTTTAACCACGATTCTTGTGGTTTTGGTTCCTCGACTAAATTACCAAATTCATCACCTAACAAAGACAATATTTCGTTTAGTCTTCGCCTCTAGACATTTGTCACTTGTAGAAACTACAAGAAAACTTAATACGAATACGAAAAAATAAACCTTTGCACACGATGGATTATTTTCTACTGACTATTACGAGCGCTATGACGTATCCACGCGGAAGGCAGGGTGAAGGGCGGGGGAAAGGGACCAGCACAGTTGCCCGCGACATGTTTTTTTTGTTTGGTGTCTCAGGTAAAAGAATTTGATGCCGGTCCTCACATTTTGCATACTCAACTTCCTTTGGCGCCTGCACTATATGACATGACCGTAAATCTAAATATACCCATTCATTGTGGTTCCTGCGACTTTTTAGAAAGCATACAACGAGCGTTAAGATCTTGTGTCATTTCTACAAATAATATACTCGAATCTAATAATAGGTAGGTACAAATCATGCAATAATTAATTATTACTGCAGGGTGATCGCGGCCGCGGCCGATCTAAATAATTTATTGAAATGCGTGCCTAGATAGATATTTTAACGGAACATTTTTTTAAATTTGAAACTGGCGGACAGTGGCGGACCGAGGCAAGTTTTATGGTGGAGTGAGATTCAATCATAGCGTCCCTCTTGAGATTTGGGTATGGGATGCGTAGAAATAAAATCATTATTTTATTTCTACTTTTTTATTCTTCTATTTCTATATATTCTTATTTCAAGGTGAAACAGCTAAAAATTATAAATTAGAAATTCGCAGAGCAAAAATATTTGCTTAAAGAAATAGGTTTCGTTGCACAAATAACGATTTGACTATAAATTAAATTGTCGAATTGACCGCAAGTGAAGAGTTTATTTTACATTATTTTTTTTAAACAGGTTTGATAAAGCATCGATGTTATTATTATAAAAAAATGTTTTAAGTATTTTTAAATTTGGCACAGCGGATTCGCCACCAACAAATTATTTTAGAGATGAAAATAAATAAATTAAGGGAACTAGGTACTTAATTGTATTACCTACCAATGAACAGTTAAGGGTTTATATAGCATCTATTGACGCTCCATATAGCTTGATTGGAATTAATTGGATATAATTTGATGGGAAAATAATATATTTGCTAGTTTACGAGAACTATTTTTTTTTAAACTAAACAAACTAAACTTTTTTTTAGATCAAAACGGTTATTTGAAACGTGTAATCTGGAAATTTGAGGTTTTCTAAATGTGCCTAGATATCAAAATTCAAGCCTCGAATTGCTTGAGATATATTTGAAAATTTTAAGAATTCACGGGCGCGGCGCGGCGTGACAAACTGAAAATGGTGTGCACACCCGACGACCGTTTAGAAATTAAAATTCCTTTATAACTTTGGACATTCTGGAACATATAGCGCGAGAGGATGTTGCAGTGTATAACGGGAGCGCCGTCATCTGGCGACCATTCTTTTCACTCTTTTGATCTAGGTATGTACATTATTAATGTACATACATTATTTTCCCTTGCATAATGTCCTAATGACTTTACTTTATTTGACAAATATTGATAACCAAGCGTTTTGTATCATTTGTCAATCCTGTTTCGTCAACAAAGGCCTGATCCCCAAACGAGCGTTTTAGCGGACTGGCAGACGCGGACAAATGTTCCCAACCAATCACAGGGCGCGATTTCGGTTCAATGTCAATATGCCAATTCCGCCGAAAATTTGGTTTTATTTTAACTTTTCGGCGTATTTTAAGTAAGACATAACCATAAGACATAACATAAGTGATTTTATTTTGTATCATCAACATCATTAAACGTTTTCTTCCTGGCGACTCAATAATATTTAAATGATTTATATGGACTTTACTTTTGGTTTTTTGTAGTTTCATGACAGTTACTACAAACTACAACAGTTGTTTTTAGGTTATGTTCACTCATTTACAGAGTAGTACATGGGGAAGAAGGTCTCCATGGAATTCGACGGATCTATAAAAATCGGATTTATAATCGGATCGTATATATTACAAATCGGATTTCAAGACAAGCGATATGACCTCTGGTGGCTGAAATGCGGAAGTAATATTTAGTAGATTATACCGGGACGACCTCCTTAAGGTAAAGGCCGGGAAAATAAAAAATATGACGACACGAAAATGTGACGACAATGACGTCACATGACCGGGTGGTGATTTTACTGTATTTTACATCAAGTCCTCTATGAAGTACCGTACCCCGGGATTCTAAAAAATTATTCTCTACGTATTTCTCGATATGATAGGATAGATATATACAGAATGTGTAAGTCAGATAGAGAATTAAGATCGGACGTTAATTCCATGAATCCCGCATACAACAGAGTAGTTAGTTACGGCGTCGTCCGTTGTTGATTATACTCGTAAAACGTTCTGTTTTTCGCAGTTTTTCCTTAGCAAAAACCTCTATTTCAAAGTTATAATAAAGTTAAAATGATAACTGAATGTGTAAGATTTCTCAAATGTATTTAATTCTTGGTGACATTTCGTACAATCAGTAAAATAGACATCGGAAGGTGATTTGTTTTTGTTGTGTGACGTGACTTGTTATCTGTCAAATGGCCAATGCCGGTAGTGGAAGTGTTTCTGTGTAAATTTTAAATGTTCTGTGTAAATTTTAAAAGTATGTTTCTTGTGTTATAAAAAATGTGTTAGTTAAAAATATACTTCACTACCTAAGGTAGGCATCATTTACAATAAAACGCCATAAAGATATTGGCTATTTTCTAGAAAAAAGTGCAAACAAAATAATACCCAGGTGTTTTAAAAAGTAAAATCTTAATTTTTTCAATTATGGCTTCTAAATTTTGCGTACCTAAGTGCTCAAGCAATTACGATAGTACAAATACTTATGTGTCTGTGTTTTCTTTTCCAAAAGATGAGGAAATTAAACAAATATGGATTAAAGCCATATTATAGAATATGGAGAGTTGTCTTTCAACCCTACAAAACATTCAGTAGTCTGTATTAGGCATTTTTCGTGTATTATAAAAATAGATAGAATGACTAGGGACGATGGTTCTTCTTGGAGGTTCCTAGAGATAAACCAGACAAAAAACGCTATTCCTTCAATATTTCCGAATCGCCGTCCTATATGACAAAAAAATCGGCAGACACCCAGACGAAAGGCGACATGAGTTAGCAAATCGGGACAAGACTATTTTTATACTGGGAGGAAAGTAATCAAATTGTTAAAATGGCTCCTTCTATCTTAAAAAAAGTTTCAATCCATCCTCACTCAAACGACAAAATGCACAGCTTGATGTCAGGTTATTTGAAGAAAAAAATATTGCGGCTCTAAATCAATGTACCTACTTAATGAAATTAATAATTTGGGTACAGCTGAATTTTCAACAATCATTCTAGGTTGGTGTTAAATGTGCGTTCACCCAAATCAGGATATCACCAACGTGGTCCTTTTAGGGACCCAATAAGGGAATCCAGTGATAAAATTATCCAGTTTTTATTAAAATTTTATGATTTTCTTTGCTCATGGGGAGAGTTTGAAGGTTTAAGAAACGGCCACACTGGTAAATTAACGGCTCATACATTTTTTTAAAGCATACTACAAAAACATCAATTAATCTTGTTCGGTACTTAGTTGAATCATATGAAATTGAATCATTTGAAGTGATATTTCTGTTATTAGGAAAGTTCCAAACTGACAACTTGTAAAATTTTGGAAAATATAGGCAAACTAAGCGGATCACATTCTATATTTCCGTGACACAAGTCCTTGAATCAGAAAAAAAATAAAAGTTTTAAGTCTTCTTAGAGTAAAACCGGCCAGGTTTGGTACATTTTCCTTAAAAGAGTTTTCAATTAATGACAAAGACGAAACAGATGGTTCTTCCTTTGACATGTCTGAAAATATCGATTTCTTTTCAGAAATAATTCATAATTTGTCTGACATTAAACTAAATTATTCAGTATTATCATCACTATTTTATATTTCCGGATATTGTGCACATTAAATTTGTTAATCGTTGTGAAAATTGTTTAATATACATTACTACAAATTCAGGTTTTTTCATACAATTGACCAACTCTTCTGAAAACGACTCTGTTGACGTTAGCGAAAATCTTAAAAATTAAACAAGAGGTGCTTTAGAACAACCATCGGAATTATTCTTTGAAGTTCCTATTCAAGCCTATCAAATATTTAATGAACACATTTCAGATAAAAACGAAATCGAGTTTTTAAAGAGAGGTAAACAGATCATTTTGCTGGAGTTGAGCATTTTAAAATTAGAAAAGTACTTATATGTAGAAGAAATCAATGAAAAATGTGTTTTATGTAACAAAACACTTAAATCAATATTAACTCAAACTATTAGCTTTGATTATTCTTTCCAATATATTCCTTAATAACTATTCAAAAATAAACAGCAATGAAAGTGACAGTCAAAATAAAGATAGATCAAACACACAATCGGTTTTAGTGGAGATAGGGCTATTGGCGAGGCTTCCTTAGGAGCCAACGCGTCTATTAGGGTACCTCTATGATGATGTGGGAACCCCCTTACAAGTTATTTTATCATAAGTAACAGTTTGTTTTGAAATATATTCAGTTTTACTCATAAGAAACTCTATATATTGTATATTACGTTATGCCTTGACAGGACCAGTATCGTGATGTCACAAATTCTTCCGGCCTGTCCGGAGATCCAGATTATACATTACACCGCATTACACAATGACTCAATGTCATTTTTTTTCACAACTTCAACACTACTAAAAGTAACAATAATGAAAAAATACAATGCTGACTTATATTTTCTATGAACACGAAACGCGATGTACCTACCTAAGATAAGTATGCGGATATCCGTTATGGAGCTGAGATCTTATTTGAATATCCAATAGATTAATTAATAATTAATAGGCACTTAGGTGTGATTAGCAACCATTTAACAAAAATATTAATCTCAAAAAGTCTGTCAAACCTAAAATGTTAATATTTTGTAACCGAAAAAGTATTATTTTACCATTATTGTTATTATTATTATAAAAATACACATTATATTTAAAAACACGTTACAAAAAGTATTTTTTGTTAACACAGTTAAAGTTCATTCGACGCCTAATATTCAGTAATATCATGATTGATACCTTGCGTTTATTTAATTGGAAATTAAATTAATAGTTGATTTTGTTGCTGTTGTTAACAATGAAACAATGGCCAACAGCGCTCGCTAGCCACACTTTGACTTTGAACGTTAGGAAGGATATAATCGCAGACGAATTCTGCTCACGGCTATATCTGGTAACCTCCTTTCGGTACCTTTCCCATGGCCCAGACCGCGCAAAAAAACATATTAGCTCTGCTGACCCGACCTGATGGGACGGGATATTTAACTCTGACTCTAAACGGAGTTTTATCAGATTGCAATGTGAGAGATATTAGGTCACACTAAATACCTACGTACCTAATAATAGAAAGAAGCATTATTAGTATAATTAATACTACCATATAGATTCATACTACTTATTACTAGAACGAGCATAACATAATCCCAACTACGGTACTACGTATCTAAGCCTAGAATAATATATTATCAATTTAATCTTTAATCGCTATAAACACCTGAGCAGAGCAGTGGCGGCTCGTGCCAAATTAAACAGGTAGTGCCAAAACTGACAGACATAACGGAAGTGCGAAAATTTTTAAAATTTTCAAGGTCACGCGTTTTCCTGGCACTTCAGAATTTCAATAAAATATCCATTTGAACAAAAATACAGACTTCCACAAGAATAATTATTTGAGTTTATGATTACCATGGCCACCGGCTTTCAGGGGGCGTTATTGTTTTCATTTTCAACACACATTTATTCTTATAGATAATTTTCAAAAAATGGTCATACTGTATTAGCACAAAATAATTAATCAATATAAAGATTATAGAAGATTACTTACCCACAGTAGTTGTAGATTACTTCTAACCTCCTGAGATATAATCCTATAGAGAACTCCTAAAGCTACTTAATGCCTTTATGTCTATTTAAAAAAAAGTTATAAAATTAATTTAATTAACACACGTGAAAAAAGTTTTTAACAATAGTTTTAAAGTCCGTCGCCTCGAAACAGGACACATACAAAACAAAACAGTTTATTAGTGTCTTCACATCCACACAACCAATTATTCTTACCGTAGATAGTTTTATTAAATTTACGGGATCGAGATTTTTGTCCACTGCCACTTTGTTTTATAATATTTAAATCAGGCGTTGGTCGTCCTAACTCTTTAACTTTAAGTTTTTCTTCCAGTGAAAAGTTACTAAATGTTTTTAAATCGTCGATCTTATTCATGATTAATTTATTAAATGCCTACTAAAAACTAAACATGAATATACGTTTACTATTTATCACACACAGACCCACTAATCCAATATCCAATAAAAGTTAACTACAACAAAACAAATCTGTTCATTCAAAAATAGAAATTGTCCTAGAAAAACACACTACACGTGATGTCTAACATAACAGGGAAGCGCGATACAACAAAAACCGACGATGTCAAGAAACTGAGTCAGGCACAGAATATTCTTTCCTTTTACAATTTATCCCGTGTAAAATTTTATGGACTACGTTTATCTCAGTCGCTCACACACGATTCTGGAACATCTATTTCATTTCATCTGTGCCAGTCCATAAATAGCACAACGAACTTGCGTGCACAGATTAAACAAGAAACCGGCATCGGCACCCGCGGCTAACCGTTTTCCAATTTTTACGTACCTTACTATTTTTTAGAGCGTGCGTCGCGTCGACGGGGCACTACGGAGTGCGCTATTGCCAGACTTTCTATAAACCCTTGAAGAATAGGGTGAAATGCACTAGATAGAAAATATGTTTAAATGAAAGATACAGTTAATATTTATGTATTTTTATGAATAAATAAGGTGATGCCATGGCTCCGTGGCACTACCTCACCAGCCGCCACTGGCAGCTGGTAGCCGAGTCAAGTAGCCGGAAAGTACCTAATACAATATTAATTTCGATGTTGATAAATCATACGACAATAGATAGTCTGTGTACATGTACAATCGGCGTCAGCTTAAAGTCACCACTGTTTGAGCGCATCTCTGTCTATCGCACCCCACCACAAACATTCCGAGCATTTATGCTGAAATCAGACTGCGTATTGACAAATTGACATTACAATCTCTCAGAAGTGTAGTATTATTATCACAATGGCATACCCAGCAGCGTAAAAGTTATCGAAACCAACCTGTTTGCGTATATACATGTAGTTTTATATGTTTCTGCAATTAGTAATCTTGGATAATCAAGCCATCTCTAAAAATCTAAAAATTGTGAAATTTACTATAAAAAACACCCACGACTTTAAGATAAATCTTCATAAATTTTTGTATGATAAATTTTCATAAAATCCTTGATTTCCTTAAAAGAACATAAAGTAACTTACATCCTAAAATTAAAACCGATTCAATAATATAAATGGCGTTCAGTTTTTGACGTTACATATTAGTAACCCACACTCAAACCACGAAATTTTTTGTATTTCAAATGAGACACATGTTGCGTAATTAAGAGACGAACAAAATGGCTTTTGAAAATCATCAATAGCATTTCTAATAAAAACGATTTTCGAAAATTTTGATTATTCGATATTAAAAACACGAATCAAGTTAACGGTATTTTTTTTTGGATAAATGTGTTGGCCCAATGGATACGCAACTTTACCTTTATTTAACCGACTTTCTCTTTCTAAATAAAAATAAAAAATAAAAATTATATACCTATAACAATGTTATATTGTTGCATCACTTTATATGAATCACTTTAAATGTTTACGTTTCGAAAATTTATCCGCTTTCGTTCTCGCGGAACAGTCTAGTATGACAGTTTGTAATTTAAAAAATTAAATAAATTATAAACTGTCATATTAAACTGTCAATCGTGCTTAAGGTTTTGAGAATGAAAGCGGATAAGTTTTCGAAACGTAAACATTTAAAGTGAGTTGTTATACATATTGTTAATCTGCTTTTTGGTGTGAGATTTCTTGATTAGCCAAAAACTTTTTTCAAAAAAACCAACCATCTGATCCATCGGCGCAGAGGTTGATTTATTAATTTTTGTATATTTGTTTTTTCATTAGTGGCAGAATACTCAAATAGATGAGTAATGTTTTATTTAAGTAATACAATACACTATATATTTTTAAATTTTAATAATCTGTGTGAAATTTCCCTTCCAGCGACATACGGATTATTAATTTTCGATTATGCGTTGCTGAGTTATGTGAAAATTACAAGGTTGACGTTGACAAGGTTTAGCGTCGAAATTCGTTGCCCGTCTGTAAAATATTCTGTAATAACGTGACACAAAAAAATAATAAAAAAAAACAAAAATTTTAAAAATAGTGTTTATTTTACACAACTGACATTTTAATGATTTTCCAGGTACGTTTTTTAAATTTTTTCAAATGGAAAAAAGGGGAAAAATGTAAATTAATTATTTCTGGAAAGAAAAGTTAATATTGCTTAGTTTTCGTTAATAACCTTATTAATTTTCGTTAATACCTAAAATATATATTTTGGCAGATATTTTTCATACGAACTAACGGTTCGTAATCAGATAATAATTTATGTTTCGATCTATAGATAGTCTTTAAACTGATTTACTTAAGCAAAGTTAATTTAATATTGTTAACGACTTGAGGTCTACCTTGTCGAAGTAAATCTTTTACACCACCCGTTTTCCATTTTTTTAACTAGTCACCTTACATCACCATATTCAATCATCATTAATACCTAATACGTCAATTTTCTCCTCCTTTCAGTTAAATATGCCATTTTAATTCATACTTACTTGCTTTTTAAATTTGTAATTTTTTATAACCTGATTAATTCAAGAGAGAAATGGAATAAATTAATGGTTAAAATTTCTGATCTGAGAATGTCTTACAACAGTTTTCTTTTATAAATTTCTTGCGTACAGTAGTTTTTGTTGCATTATGTATAATTTATGTCATGAATAAAACTTGCAATTTGCTTAACTTGATTTATTTAACTATCCTCTATCTCAAAAACAGTAAACAGACAACTCCTAATAGTTACTGTTGGCGTTGCACTAAAAAGAACTATAAGGTATTTAAAAAAATCTGCGACCCAAACATAAATCCTGGAAACGAAATTGTTGCGCCAATCAATGCGTTAAATAATAGGTTGACGTGTTTCATAATTTTGCAAAAAAGATCTATGTCGCCACGCATAAGTTTACAAGTTCGTAATGATAATATCTGCCGAAATATCTGCGAAAATATCGATTTTAGGTGTAAACAGATAAAGAAAATTAAAAATATATAGGGTGTTGTATTCGAAAAAAGACTCAAAAGAAAAGAAAATATTTTTAATCCGAATATCCGAAAATATCTGTGATTTTGGTTACATTATCAGCCTCATACAAAAGTTCATAAGGACTGTATTGGACTATAACGCACTAATGAGCAAACCTGTATTCCGGTTTTATGCATGATTTTTTCCAATACTTTGGTATTTTAATATAAAAATTGAAATACCGTTTATCGATATTATTTTGAAAATAAAAATATTTTTTTTATTGTTATTGACAATGACATTGACATTAACTAAAAAGGTATATAAAGTTAGCCGGTCAACATGGGCAAATCGAAAATTTTTCGCTTATTTGTCGCTAATTAGTTGCGAGTCAACTGAATTTGTCGCTACTGTCGCTTTTTTCCTGGGTTGCCCTGCTAACTTGAGTTAGCAGTTAAGAAGAACTGAACGGCCGCACGTTTACACCCTACATTAACAACGATTTCTTCACGAAAAATTGCTCGATTCTCTATGAAAAAATTCAGTGTATATATAGCTTAAGATTTCTACTTATTAGGTACCAGCCAGTTTCGAATGTATGAGTTAAGTCGAACGGCTGCTACGCGTTTAAATATGAATGTTTCGTAACCCGGCTGCTATTGATACCACAGTATGTAAAATATTTAAAATAATTATTTTAAAAATTATTATTTTTATATTTAAAATAATTTTCTTCATGATCGGCGCTGTGACAGGCTGGGAAGCGTTCCGAAATTTCAAATTAACAGTGTTGCAAAAGGTTGCCATATTAAAATTTTTCAGTCAGACGCAGCGCATTTTGTTAAGCATTCTTATGGCTATGTAATACTCAATTTCCACGATTGCAGAAAAAAAATCCTATATTTTATCGTATTTTATTTTTTTCGCATTTTTTTATTTCGGCACTATATATCGCAGCGTAAAAATTTTTGCGATTTTTTTAAAAATATTTAATCCTTACGTAGAATCATCCGCTGAACAATTTTTGTTGGAAACTTTTTTCTCTGAAATCATTTTTTTTCCATTATTGAGAAAAGTGAAAATTATTTCGCTTTAAAAATTATTTTGCAATAAAAACCCCTGACGCGTGTCTCGCTCATTGTAACTTTTTTAGTGGCTTACTATATACGTTAAGCGGGGCTCGTCCAAACTCCAAATAGACTTCTTTTTTTCCTCTGACACCCCTATTACTATTAGGAGGCAGATAAACATGAGATTACGTTTATTTCATTCAAATAACGCATCAAGAACTCGAATAAAAAATAAAAACGGACTGAATATGTATAGGTCCCGCAACAGAGACACACGTAAAAACGGTTTCGGTGAATTTTCATAACATTTTTGTGGATTGTAGATCTAGTCCTACTAAATTGCCCATTAGCAAAATCCACCTTCCTGGATTACTTTCGGTTTTATGGTCATCCATAAAAGTTTTAGATGTTACATGGCTGCAGCCTTACAATATTTTCTAAAAAGTATTTGATAGGTCGAATCAAGAATAAAGAAGAAAATATAATGGGTTATAAACTTTTACTAAACATTGCTTTATTACCAAGAGAACTTACAGGGTGTACAAGAAAATATTTTTATTTAAAAAATCGTTATAGTTTAGAATTATATTTGTTATAGTTAAGAATTTTGTAAATAAAAAATAAAAATATTGAGTAGGTACCTAATTGAGTGCTTCATTGATTTGAACTTTGTAACTCTATTTGGAATAGAGAATATAAGAGAGGATTTGGAAAAGAGGAATAAGTTGCTCATTATAAGAAACAAATATAAAACCGCGTTCTGAAATTTTTGCTCGAAATATCCGTGCAGCAATTAACTAGTCAGCATGGTTTTATGAAACATCGGTCAACAGTTACTAATTTGAGTACACCACAGAATTTAGTAAAAAAACTAGATGAACAGTGCCAGGTTGATATAATTGATACAGACCTTTCAAGAGCCCTCGACAGATTAGAATTGGTATAATTAAAAATTAAGAAAGTTAATTTCTTATGAATTTTTAAGTTAATTCGTTATAATAACATCTCTCTTTTCTTCTTAACTGTTTTATTCTTTTCGATAACTTATGAATTACTATTATCAGTCACCATTACTTATTACTATTATTTAAGACTTATTTATCAAGCCTGTCGATTTTAATATGTCCAATAGCGTGGTTTTCGGTCTAAGAAACCAGTCAGGATGACTTCAAGGATCCATTCTAGGCCCACTTCTTTTCATAATATTCATAGGCAAGATACTGTCTGTCTACCACTGCTTATATTCGTTCGTAAAATCGTTATAGTTAAGTTTTATCGACATTGGACCTTGGATTCCCAGGATATACCAGGGTACTCACCAGATATATCAGAAGAAATGGCGAAATGTACTGTTTGTAACATAGAAATATGAGACATAAAAACAACGTGCAAAAAACCTTCATTATATCGATAAAAGGAGCCGTGCTCCCGTATTTTCCAGGAATTTAAGGAAAAATAAATAATTTTATATGCATGGCCTCATCACATTATGACATTATCATGTAGTATAACGAAATATTGAGCACACGATATACCTTTCGTCATATCATAAAACAATTGGATGGTGAATGTGATGCAAAATAAGAATGTTTTTTCCCATGCAAATATTACGGATCCATTTTACATGTTCCTCGGACGTGTCACATCGGCATCATTGGCATTCATTTAGATGTCTAATACCATCGAACGTGGGGTAAAGTGGGGTCAACAGTATTTCTTGAAATAGAAGTAATACAGTTATTCTTTAATTTAGTGTACTATTTTGATGGGTTTCGTGTTAAAATTGATTAGTTATTAGTATTCTATCAAAACACAACAACTTGTTGGATGAAAGCGGCTTTAGAGTGACGATTTTAGCTTGCTATAAGAAAAGTTATACTGCCCCGATCTCCCATTGCGGCAATTGTGGGTATCCTTTGAAAATTTTTTGTGTCTATTTCATACATTAATACATATTTCAATGTTACAAACTATAAACGAATCATTTAGAAGTTGTACAAGTTCTCTCGCCTTTATTAAGGCCCATTCATAATTATGTAAGATTTATTTAATTGGTAGTTTATACTTGAATTTACTATCAATACCTACCATTCTCGCAGTGACACTTTTATGGGACATAGTCTTTATACCTAGTCTACTATTTATAAAGAATTTCGTTACTCTACTACTACTTATTACTACTTAGAATACAATCAATTTATTTATTAAGTAGTAATAGTAGTAGAATAACGTAACTATTTTTTACCTTTTA
Organism: Tetropium fuscum; assembly: GCA_964058915.1. Lineage (NCBI taxonomy): Eukaryota > Metazoa > Arthropoda > Insecta > Coleoptera > Cerambycidae > Tetropium > Tetropium fuscum. Next base: position 76,661 of record CAXKVY010001975.1, on the reverse strand, counting down.
GTGCATTTCTGTAGAATAGATTCTGTAGAATAGATTTTATTGAAGTCAGTTTTGTTTTTTGTGAAAAATATTTTATTTAGAAAATATTGTAAGGCTGCAGCTATGTAAGATCTAAAACTTTGGATGCCCATAAATCCGAAAGTAATCCTGGTATAGGTGGCTTTTGGTAATGGGCAATTTAATTAGTAGGACTATATCTACAATCCATACAAATTTTAGGAAATTTCACCGAAACCGTTTTTACGTGTATTTGCTGCGGGGTCGTTTATGCATTTGTGTTTATTTTTTCTGATAAGTAATTTTGACGGTTGACAGAAAATCCTAAAACCATTGTATTTGCCATATTTCCCTACCTCTTAATAATCCCTGTAGATAAGTGTCAAACATGCGGGAAAACCCCGTACATTGTGTATCAATTAATTAAATTGTTTTCTGTTTCATTTTTAGCTAGTGACGGATAATCATTTATGAAAGTATGACTGATAATTATTCGAGTTTTAAAAAAGTGAAATGTCATAGAGTCGCTTATTCTTGCCTATTTTTTTTCCAACAGTATAATTCTGTATTGGTATTATTCTTCATTTTAGAATCATTATAGTTTTTCGACCTTGTTTGACGAATATTTGCTTACTGGGAATACGATATAAGTATTTTTGCGATGGCGTCCGTCTAAGTGTGTGTCGAATTTAGAAAGTTCTACATGTCATGCTTTTACGTACCAACCTACCTACTTAAATATAAATATTTTTCTAAAGTAACATGTTATGTTTTCAATCAAAGAGCTAAATTTTATTAATGAAAGTTATCGTAACTGCGTAAATATGCGTAGGAAAAAGTGGAACAAGTATCAATATTTAAGTATGCTAATAGCATTTTTGGTAGGCAGGTATTTTAAGAAGTTTTCAGGGTACGGAATTATATGTGCCCGTCAATAATAATTATTGTAGCTATTATCATAACTATAAGCGAGACCTGTATCCGAAACCGTTAGTCGGTTATTCTGCGATGAAAATAATAATGAATTATCATGCTATAAAAATACTTTGTTATAGCAAATAACAATAGTACTATTTTCGTATTATTTTTTATTATATATATATATATATATATATATATATATATATATATATATATATATATATATATATATATATATATATATATATATATATATATATATTATATAAATTAAGGTGAATATAATTTTTTTCCAAAACCCCTTCCCCTCCAAGTTACGGCCCTCTAAAGTTGGGGGAAAAATGTTTTTTATTTATTTTCTCCACTATGGAAGAATTTAGAAGAATAAAATTTGGCGGACAACTTGCACTAATAAAATGACAGTTTGTGACAATTTTTGCAACCCTGTTATATTGTAACAAGGGGGTAAAAAAACCAATCCCTATAATATTTTTGTTCAGAACTTTTTAACCCGTCGACATTACTTTATTTAAATATGCAAAGATGGCTTCAATCTGAAACTTTTTTGTCTCTTGAGTTTTCTTCGGGAAATTGATTGTTTGCTCACAAAAAAAATATACCCACCTTGTCTTACAAATAAATTCACCGAGGGGTTATTATTCGGTGGTAAGCTGTTGTCAAAGAAAGTCATTATGACAAGTATTGTCATTGTTCCTGTTTTCTCTAAGAGAGTTACAATAATAGACTTTAATAAAAGAAAGACAATTTTATTTAATTGAATGAAACTATAAATTACAAAATGCCACAATAATATATTAAATAAGTGCACTATTGTAACAAATTAATAACAATGGTATCAAAATATCAATCACAAAAATCATAATAAATATTGAAAATGGCCCCCCTCCGAAAAAACGCACGACTCTACTCTTCGTCTCATTGAATTCCATATTCTTTGAATTAATCCGGGTGTATTTCTAATAGTTTCGCATGTTGCTATAATGCGATCTCTTAAATTATCTATATTTTCAACGGGGGTTGAATAAACCAACCTTTTAAGAACACCACAAATGGAAAAATCCAACGGATTTAATTCAAGAGATCGGGCGGGTCAATTATCGGGGCCTGCTCGGCCTATCCAACGATTAGGATAAACTGAGTCTAAGTGACAGCGACGGGCATTAATACTAAACTGGGCTGGAGCGCCATCATGTATGAACCATAGTTCTTGCCTAATTTGAACAGGGACACCTTCAAGAAATAGCGGCAACTCTTCTTCAAGGATATGCCAGTATGCATCTCCATTTAATATCGTTGGAAGAAAATATGGGCCAATTAAATAATCATCAATGACACCAACCCACACATTTAATGAAAACTGTTGTTGAAACGTAGCCTCAAAAAATTCAGAGTCTCTTCAGCCCATATGTGATTATTATGGAAATTTCTAATAAATAGATTCCTTTGAAAATTTAGCCTCATCAGTAAACAACATACGAGATAAAAACTGTGGAACTAGGGTGATCATTTGAATTATCCATTGAGAAAAAATTAGACGAGGTAGAAAGTCTCTAGGTAAGAGCGCTTGCACTCCTTGGATATGGTACGGATACAACTGCTGTTATTTTAAAATACCGTGGAATAGCTTACATTTAATATATCGGCAATGTTTATTGTACTTATTTCAGTAAATTCTTCTATTAAATTAAGAACAGCTTCCTGTAGCGGTACGGTTCCTACTTCTCGAGCACGTCCGCAATCGACAGTTCTAAAAAAAATCATTTTCTGGTAGACGTTGATGAATATGTGTGAATATGCCATGATGAGGTAATGTTCGTTCTTGATGATATAACTGAGCGTAAAGCCGTTGAGCTTCTAATGCATTTCCATCAGCATCACGACCATATAGGAAATGCATATACCTGCCATTTCCGTATTTGTATAGTTTGCCATTTTAACAAGCTGTGCCTATTTATTTTAATTGTAAAATTGCGATAAATCAACAAAATTATACTTAAATGTCATAATGACTTAAACACTTGTCATAATGACTTTATTTGACAATAGCCTTCTTGACTGTTTCACCGAATAACAACCCCTCAGTGAATTTATTTGAAACGCAATGTGCGCATAATTTTATTTTTTGTGGACAAACAATCCATTTTTCGAAGAAAACACGAGAGACAAAACAGTTGCAGATTGAAGCTGTATTTGCGCATCAAATTTTTAAATAAAGAAATATCGACGCGTAAAAAAGTTATGAAGAAAAATATTACAGGGGTTGGTTTTTTACCCCCTTGTAACAATGTCTCAGGGTTACAAAAATTGTCACAAACTGATTTGTCACGAACTGTTCCGGATTTGTATACCAGGTGCTCCGGGTTCGAACCCGGCTAGGATTTTTTTGTTTATCCATTATTTTTTGTAATGTAAAAAGTATCAACACCTCTTCTTTATTTCATGACTTTTAGGAGCGCCCTCTGCAAAGCGACTCAGAGGGAAGTTTCCCATGGCCATATTCTTGTTCGATATAATATTATAATAAGAATAACTAGGTATTTCTGGTATGCGTGGTAAAAATACCGCAATTATTTATCATTGTGGCTCTCTAATATATTGCAAAAAGTTCGCCATCTTGAATATTTATTTTGACAAAAAAAATCGTGACCTGCGACCCCAAAATTCCCGAGTCACTGGGAATTTTGAGTCAAATCGCACCATAAACGGCAAGAATTACGATTTTTACGAATTTCTGGTATGTTGCATGGCCATAATGGTTTGCCTTCCGAGTTTTGGAGATTTTAGTTTTTCCCGATCAAATGCAATATACTCTTCCGACTTTCGCAGCGAATAGTCCTTATATACTTCCTAATAAACCATATAAACAGTATAATATATTAATAATCGCCGATAAATGCTATTACTGATGTGCTTCTTACATACAATACCCGAATTTCAGAAAATTATTCTATAGAATAATGTCGCAAATTTGCAACGTACAATTTGCATGTTGTACAGAGCTGTTAAAAAAAAGTGGGACAGCGTTTGTAAATAATTGTAAACCTGCCTGTGATGTTCCAAATATCAAAATAAAGTGGTACATATTTGGCATTTAACAGAATTCCGCCATAAATTTTAAAAAAAGTCGGTTTTACAATCTCAAAATGAACAGTGTATTTAAAGAAACCTTAACAATAAACAACAACAAAATATTTTAAATAAAAATAATAATTTATAACAAACACTTTCTAATTAGTACTTAGTAATTGCACCATTTTTCCCTATAGCATCATTTAGCCGGGTAGGTATTGAGAAATACAAGTTTATAATTAAGTTTGGGGTTGTTGCGGTAAGTTCCTCTCAGGTTTCTACTATTTTAGCAACACGTGCATCTCTATTTTGCGGTCTAAATTGTGAATCATACATACTTTTAGTCTTTAAACCCCATGTTTTCTATTATATTAAAATCGGGGCTTTTCGCGGGCCATAATAGGCTCTATATTATTCTGTGGAACCACTCTCTGATTATTGCAGCGTTATGCACGGCACAGTTATCATGTTGAAATATAAAATCATGGTTCGGAAAATGTTCTAAAACACTGGGTAGCATAATATTTTCTAATATATTCCTATAGTTGACCGCATTGAATCTTTCCTCCATAATCCAACACACCCCAAGTCTTTGGTAGCTGATCCAAGCCCATATATTGACTGAAAATCGCCCTGATCGATCGGAATTATTAATATAGGATTTTTCAAACCTTGTTCCATGGGGTCTGTAAACCCTTACGTGACCGTTAAATGTCGACTGAAAAACTTTTTCATGAGAAAATACAACTTTATCCCAATTTCAACGCAATGTATTGTTTAATGCGAAAAGAACTCTTGCCTGTTTATGTTCCTCTTTTAAAATATTTTTTCTTAGCAGCGACATAATTTCCTAGAGGCGATTATTTTAATCTGCGACATGCAGTTGGTGTTGAACCAGAAAAATGCGTAGCATTTCGCGCTACTTCAAAGGGGTGATCATCCCGCAAGTACTCGACCAAAGCTGCATCTTCTTCCTTAGTTGTTATTCTATATAGGTCTTCCGGGAGGCTTTTTCTTATCGAGAGTTTCAAAAACCTCCCATCTATTCTTTATTTTTTGAACGGTGTTTTAATTTTTATTCATTAAACGGGCAACTTCTCTAACTGGCACACCATCTTCTGGATAAACAATTATTTCCTTTCAACGTAGCTCAACTGAGGCATTTTGTATTTAATTTAAAACTGACGCATATTTTAAAGTCATCCTTTAGAAAGCCAGGTATGTGAGGTATGCAGAAAAATGTAAAGAATTTTCCACGAAACAGTTTAGGATAATTTAGTACCTACCTACCTATCTATAAAGGTGTACGCTGTACATACCTAGCTACTCTAATTACTAGTATTGCTCGGAAAGCACGGTAAATGGTTTTAAAAAACGTTGCATTTGTTGCAGTTTAGTGCCAAGACCCTGACACTACATGTAGTTGGTTCATTGACTCGATAAACCTCAAGACACTCCTGAATGGAGGTGATTGTCTGTCCTCTTTCTGCGTCATATGTTACTATACTTACGGCTCAGCTGTAATTGTGTCGTTGAGCTTGTGTGCTACATTATGACTTTTACGTCTAAACGGTCCCATGCACCATCGGTTTTGCTGTGGTTGTGGTTGTTGTAGCACGTGCGATGGTTACAACGGTCAATTGTTTTTTTTTTCTTATTTTTATAAGCTGAGGGCGCAGGAATGCTTTGGACACAACTGACATACGAAGTAATTAGTACAAGCTTTGTCTTTGGACTATAATACCTACTGGACTTACATACACTACAGTACATACACTTTAAGCCTAAAGATTGTAACATAGATAGGTATATGAGACAAAAAAAATTTAAAGGATACCCACAATTGCCGCAACGGGAGATCGGGGAGTATAACTTTTCTTACAGCAAGCTAAAACGTCACTATAAAGCGCTTTCATTCAACAAGTTGTTATGTTTTAATATTAGAATGCTAATAACTGATCAATTTTAACATAAAGCAAATCACCTAGAAGTTCTACAAGTTCTTTCACCTTCATTGAGGATCTTCAGAGTGATGTACGATTTATTTTATTGATCATTTATACTTCAATTTTAAATATTAATACTTCATCACCTTCAGTGACACTTTGTGACATTAGTTTTGACGGAACTGAAATTTATAGAACACACAAACCTATTGTACCTACTATTTATATTTGTTCTATTTGAACATATTATATTATATAAAAGCATTAGGCATACAGTTATCCAGAAGATGTTAAACTTTAAAATGCATAAAATCTTGTAGAATCTATAAAAACAACTACTTTCCTTAGGTATGTGGTAGAAAATATTGAATTACATATACAATAGAATTCTGAAGCATTTAACTGCAAGTGTGTCTTCCTTTGATCTTTCATCTATGAATTGTTACAAACCCAAGATTTCTTTTCACAAAACAAATATGAACAGCAAAGAACTTAAAAGCTAATTAATAAATATTGGGTAATAAATATTATTAATATTGTCTCATGCAATGATGCTTCTAATGTGCGAGTACCCTAGGTATTCCGCGAAATTAATCATTCATTTATTAACATTAACAAGTCGGACACCTGTTAGTTGTTGTACTAATAATATCATCTGGAAACAGAGTACCGTTACCGTTACACGCTATAGGTACCGTACCTATCGCTGGTTGTTTATCGTCATTAAACTTTTGGTAGGTAGGGACCTATATTGCCCATCCTTTTTAACTGCACCTACAGTTCTCGTGTTGGTTTACTTAGGTACCACTGAAATACCTGCATAACCATTAAATTACAATAAAATGTGTGTCAAATAATATTTTATTTTTTGTTCCTATCTATACATCTAACTTTTTTATATGAAATACCTAGATAGGTAGAAATGTACAAACTAGTAATATAATTTTCAAGCGAGTATTTGTTTAGTTACCTAATTTCATCAAATAGTAAGTGTAAAATTAGAAAAGAATTATGTAAGTAATGTGGTATAATTGATATCGAATCAAACAGTAGGATTATGTTACGATGGGCAATATGGAAATGTCTTATAACGTCCCCACATTCATTACACAAATTACACATACCTATATTAATATGGCATTACTGGGTAACTTTTCGGATAATGGAATTTATTTTAAACTCCATAAATATAGAGATACTTAGGTACCAATACAATATAAATAATATAGTAATAGGTATACAATATATTATATATTCCCGATGTAATTTAGACATGTGAGGTCAGAGGTACGCTAGCTATAATAAAACAGAAAGCCATTAAAATTATTATCTTGTAACAAATCCACCTCGAGTTAATTTTAATCGTCTACGAATTTTAATAGGTAGGTTTATATGTATTTTATATTGGAGGACTGTGAAACAGGTTATTTTTAGCAGCTGTTTTTATCAGATTTGGTACATAAACAAAAATTCTGTGATGTCTGTAAATAATAGATTAATGTGGTATGTATCGACGCAAAGCCGGCAAAGGATTATAATGATTAAAGCGGTAGGTACTGGCTTTGGCACAATACCTAAACATACCCAGTAGTTATGTTTAGGTATTGTACTGAGACCAAATATGAACCACTAACACAATCATCGTATTTTTAACTACTTAGGTATTGTACTATGGCCCTGTTTTACTGATCATACTGTCGCGTCGTATCGTATACCTAGTTCAAATCTGTCATTACTTTCCTGAATAATTACTACAATAGTATCAAACGGAGATTATTATACCTAATCGTGTATGAAATGTTGGGGAAAATCTTCTGACGATAGGTAAAGGTAGCCTTGATGCTAAGTTAACGTAACGTCTTCCAAAATCAGTCGGCCCACATACCTACCTAATATTATTCATGATATTATGAGCTGGTATAATTTCAGTGTTCGTTTATTTGGATCGTCAGAAATTCTACTGGAACGTCCTAATAATTATACAAACCACGCCGACGACGCGACGTTCGGAAGACTATAAAATTTGGCAGTTCATTAAATAACGCGGAATTTTACATCTCTTCTAATTTTAGAAGTGACTGAAATGATTTCTGGCTTGCAATAACAAAGACGAAACTGGTGTATAATACAGTACATACCTATACCTATTACTTGCATTGCATTTTCTACCTACTTGAAGAAAAGTTTTAGAATTAGAAGTAGTAGGTATATAGGTATAGGTAGTAGGTGTTTGCGTAATAAAATAACCAGTCGTATTTGTGGAACAAGGAAGACATGCCTTGGCTACTACAAATCCGAGGAATGGTGTATACATAAGGCAAAATTGAATCCAGTTTCACATTATTGGACTTTTTTTACTACAAACCGATTAGGTATAGTTGTTTTGATTTTATGTCTCCTGTGTGATTCATACAATTAAGTATAAATAGGTACCTACCTGCCTCTATTAATTTTTAGAGAATTAGGTATTTGGAAATGTCAGTATCAGTGACGGTATGTATATCTATACAGGTCATACAGTCATATACAGTGCGTTAGAAAAGTAACGGATAAATTCAATATTTCTTAAGACTGACGTTTCTGTCTAAAATCTTCTGACTCGTAGATTTTTAATTTTAATTGCGCTTATTTTGATGTAATATACAATAAGATGGCATCTAGGTGTTCTGGAGAGTGACGTCATCGATAATTTTTTTAAATGGCAACAATATAAATAGCTATTTCCGGAGCTTTTTATGAGTTCGGCAATATAGCACACTCTATATTTATTTTGAGAAACAGAGGTTTAAACGAATTAAGAATAATTTAATCATATCAGACAGACAACTCTACAAGTATAAAAAAAATACCATACTGCTGCATGGAAAATAACAATTGGAAGAAGTGTGCTATGGCTCGCTTGAAACAAAACACTAAGGTGACAGTAAATAATGTTGTCACTGTCAAAAGTGTTGTTAATCATTAGAAACAAAGATGTTATCCAAAAAAGAAAGAATAGAAATATTAGTTATGATAGGCTACGGTGATTTAACCCGCACACATGAAGAAGTTTGTGATATGTTCAATTCGAAATATGAAGGTAAGAACGTCAGTCAGTCAGCAGTAAGTAGGATTGAATAGAAGTATAGAGTAGAGAGCATGGCACCTATACCTATCCGCACACATGATACTAAGACTTAGTATCATGATCCGCACACATATACAGAATACCTATCCGCACACATATCGAGGTTGCTGTAGGAACGTTAATGACGTCAAAAACGACGAGCTTTTAAATACGCGCAGCTTATGATCGTTACAGAATACTTGTCCTGTTCAGCTTAGTTTGAGCGTTGATTGAATTTTGAGGTACAATGGGCTCTAAGCTCCTCCCATCCGCCATTATGTGACTAAACCTCTTTCAATTAACATTGCATTACTGTTTGTGAAGCTATATTTTTCCAATTTTGTAAACATTTTGGATAATGTGCATTGTAAAATATAGATATTGCAATACCTAACTTGCTTAAAAGTATTTACTGGCTTTTTTACTTCATTTGACATGATTTGACGTAGATATACGTAATTAACATGAGGGTTGTGCACAATGATTTTTTGACCTGTATAATATTTTAAAATATTTGTATAATAAAAAAACGTAAGTACTGTAAAATATTCAGTATTCAAAATAATTCAGTATTCTATTTACTTGTTAAAATGACATTAATAAACAAAAAAAGTAAAATTTTATTGAAATAAGGTAATGAGGGTAGTTATATTCTTAGGTAGAGGTACCTACTCAATTGTCAAATTGAGAAGACCACCTCGCTGACTTACTAATATATGTATAGTATTTTAATATTATATTGACAAAACAGCAATCAAAAAATTTTTGGTTATTATTATTTAATAATGTTTTAGTTTGATTTGATGGTTTGATCATGTGATGTTCATAAACTTATCTCAATTGCAATATACTTAATTATTTTCAGAGTAAAAGTTCTGTTTCGGAACCTTTGGCATTAATCACAAAACAGTTTTACACAAAACACTGCATATTTCTCTCGACGCGCATTTCGCTAACCATCAAGTTCTCAGTTTAGGAAAACGTGCGTCGGGGGAAGTGCGGTGTTTTGTGGAAAACTGTTGTGTTTTTGTATTATCATCAAGTATATTTATGACTTTGAAATGGAACACCATTCATATAATGTAACCTAACTCAATAAGAATAATTGCGATTTCAATCAAAATATTATAAAGAAAAAACACACATATATACAGGATCTTGCATAATATTATATTTATATTTCATTGAATGTAGGGGGTTCACTACGGTAAATATCACTGCACTGTGCACTTGTTCCCTCCCTTACCGATTAGAGAAGAATACTTCTTTACCGATTCGTTGAGAGATTGAGAGAGAGAGAGAGAGAGAGGGGTATTGTACATATTGGCTTTATGGTAACTGAAGTGCGACACATATGTTCGTCATTCTAAATTGTGCAAATTTCTCGAGAATATAGTATCAATCGTTGTTCCTGATTTAGTCGTGGCAATGTTCCGGTCGTTATTCATATCTAAACCGAATTTCTCACGAGGAAAGTGAAGTATATAGTAGCAAGGACGCATGCTCCGCAAAAAGATCATGATCCATTTGGATCAGATTCGAAAGCCCAATCCAGATATATCCAGCAGGCTATGCATAAGTAATATTGTATTCTGGTTAATTCCGATTCTGTCACGATCGTTATAAATTATAGCAAAATTGCTTTCCGCTTTAGAATTCTTGTTCTGGGGGATCGTTGCCCAAGTCAAAGCTGCATTCGATATCTCTGTTTCTCTCTCCCCTACATATCTATCATATACTTTATCTCACTTGCGAGACGAAAATGTTAAAAAATGTGTCGTGACGCGACCTTGAAAAATCACTCTCATGCGGCTAAAGAGGTATTCACTTCAAAAAAGTTCTCATAACATTTAGTACAATTTATTAAATAAATATCATACCTACAAAATTAGCTACATGTCTGATAATTAATAATGAATTTGATAAATAGGGTATGTGCTTCACTACATACTTAATTAGAGCTTATTTTCGTCTTTCAGGCAGCAAACTATTTTAATTTATTACTGAATTTAAAGAAACAGTTATTCCAAAGAGATCACCTCAAGTAATAAAAACCTGTAGAAAACAATCCATATTAAAAAGCTCTCGAACACAAAACAACGGTTGTAGTTTTAGAGAAAATTCTTACTAAAACTACAATATTAACATTTATTGTCTCTATCACACTAGCACGAAATGTTTACAAAAGTTCACAGATACAACAAATTAAAGAAAAGTTCACCAAAAACGAAAAATACACAACTTCCTTCATAAACGCCTGTGCATTTACAGAAATATTTCGTCACATAAGGGCGGATTTGTACCACGTGACTCAAAACGTTGGTATACTATTGGCGCCACTGTCCCTATAAAGCCACTGTAGTTATGGGATTTTGTCTCGATTAATTTGGTGAACCCACTAAATAGGTATAGGTATACCTACCTACACTTGGCAAATATTTTTTTCGCTGATATTTATTATTCATTTACAACTTCTCAAAAAAGATAGTTATCGATAAAAAATCGACGACAAAACATTTAGAGGCAGGTAGGTATCAGCAAGTTGTATACCTTACATACCTACTTATTTATCATTAAGATCAGAGATAATGTTTCTTATAAACGAGATGAGTTATAAGGAATTCCCCACATGTAGGCCAGGCAAGATATCATTTTACCTGGAAAAAATTAGATGGAGAAGCAAATTGGTACGTTAGTACATTTTGAGATCCTGATAAAGAAACATGGATGCAGGAGTTGGATCAAATTTATCCAACTCCTGCATTCGCCGCCATATTGGAAAAATTACGCCAAAATTCAGATTTTTCGAAATATCACTTTTCAAGTACATCCCAGAAAAAGAGTAATACAAAATTGTAGAAAATTGAATTCTCTACAACTTTTATTTTAATACATTTTTTCTTTAAGTATAGTGTACTTTTAAAAAGTATAAATAATGTTCCATTATCGGCTGAATTGAAAAGCAACAGAAGACGCTGACACACTGATGATAAGAACAGCGATGATCATAACTTCGTATTTTAACTGCGTTTTCATTGAAGAAGAAGATATCGACTTTCTCGTTTTGTTATAGTTGTATCAATAATATATGAATCTATCACTGGTTGTATGTTAGTTGCATGCATGTACCAATTGCGTATGTACCAATTTTGATCTTCCGATTTTATCCAGGTACTTAACCTTAACCCATGTTTAAACGCCCTGTTGCCTGGCCTAATATGTTTAATGCCTTAATAGATATGGTTGGGTTGACTTGGCCTAGTGATAAAACGGTTTTATTCCAACATTTACCTAGATAACATTCTACTTATAATATTTATCACATATCTCAAGATTATCTGAGATTACAGAGGATATTTGTCATTTAAGAGACTATTTCCGTAATTTGGTAAGTACCAGTGTTTAGAGGAGCAGGTGTACCTACTCAGTAGAATTAAAAAATATACAGACCTGTCTGTCCGGAATTTAGTTCCCTTGTCAGTTTCTTAAATTATCAGAAGTCTTAAAATTAATTTAGTATTAAATAGCTGTCATAGTTTTCTACTTTTAACACAATGGGTGTAAGATTGTGTTGTGTACCTACCCGGGTGTGTTTATGAAGGTAAAATCGAAGTAAATTTAAATGTTATTTATAGGTAAGGAGCGTTTTTACATCTCCCACATCCCGTAAAGGAAGAAATGATAATACGAAAAAGAATATCCATCATTGGTGGAGCAATTACAAATATGGACCTGCTTAACGTTTATCAAAAGAAACATATTTGCCAATGCCATTTCTCAGACATATCTGTTATTCCCGAAGGAAGAAAAACCTTACGACGAATGAACGAATGATGTCCTATATTTTGTTATTTGAAAATTGTAAATAAAATATTTAGCATAATTGCATTACAGTTTTATGTTAAATAAGTTTTTTAGAACAATAATAATTGTGGTATACTGATTATACCTGCTTGATCAAGATGTGTACTATTTTAAATAAGAATTTTAACCTATACTTAAAGATATTTTATAAAACATATCGAAAATAGTAAATACCATTTAATAGTAATAATTATTGTAATATATAAAGTATTACTAATATATTTTCATACCATGGCATACATTTTTGTTAACGTATGAAAATGTTACTTCGCAAAACTTACTTCAATTTATATATTGCAATAATTATTACTATTAAATCGTAGTTACTATTTTAGATACAAGTTTTATCAAATATATTTAAATATGAGGCAAAATTATTATTTCAAATAGTACAATTTTTGATCAAGCATGTATAACCAGTAGCAGCACCCTAAATTCATTCATAACCTGAATTTTAAACGAACGGTAAACGTCGGTAGTTGAGCGGCCAGACACGGTAAGGCGCTAGTAGCGCGGTACCAGGTAGATATTAGGGAGAAGGCCATCTATCCGGACATAAATATATTAATCTATCATCAATATCAATCATGCGAGTATATTCTATAAAGGATGTCCCCATTTTCGTTAGTAACCAACAATTTGTCATATTTATGTTCCTATAATATCCTATATGAATCGATACCGATATAATATAGGTATAACCTCAGTTTCTGTAACGTTAAACTGAGTGTGAGTGCGAGTAGAGTCAGAAAGCTTTCAGTTTTCTAACTTATGCAGTTTAGGCATGGGGGTAAAAAATCTGAAAGAAACCGAACTGAGTATTGAGCCTGAGGTCACATCTGAGAATTATCTCAATTATCTGTATCTGCAGAAGGGAAGGGAAGCAGCTACTGTAGTTAATTACGAGTAAGTAGGTACCTACCATGAAATGAAAGCAGCCTTTTAAGTCATGATATACCTACTCATGCTTTTAAGTCATTTATCGTCATTTTATGGCATTTGAATGACGGTTTTTATCAATTAACCTATATTTCCAATTTTTGCATAAGGTATAAAAGGCATATTGTACTTGTGTTCAAAAAATATCACAAGGTAATGCCCTAGGTCTGAGATAAGATAGATATGCAACTCTACATCTTATGGCTTGTGACAGAAATTAAATATTCCGTTATGCTATGCAATAGGCTGTGTGCTCTCTGATCGTATGTCTCATTATTAGTGTCTACCTCTATTACCTAGAAACTAAAAAAAAATGTCGCAACTGTTGTGTACCTATAGAAAACTATCCCATCGTACATAGTAGGTTATAGTTTAGAGCAAAGAAAGTGTACAGCCTGTCTGGTATGTATGTACATAGGTACAAGATAAATAGGTACCTATTTTGATCCGAAAATCGATAGACAACACACATTAGAACTCTTGGGAGGTATGTTGTTGATATAGTGATTTTAATCATCTTTACAATACATTTTTATAAAGCAGCAAAGATCATAGCTGATATAGCGAGTGTTGTATAATAGTGGAAAGTATTAGATCTATAGCAAATAATTTTTGTTAGGTTAAGTGAATAATCGATAATAGATCAAGGTTTCAAACAGGATTTATATCATAAAGGTTTTTTAAAAAAATTTACATTGACTTATTTAATGCATATTTGTAAGCACCTCTAGGTTGGTATATTAGGTAGAAGTATTTAATGTAGGTAGATACCATACCTAACCTACATACACATACAACCAAAAATTAATATCAATAAAAGGTCACCTTGGAATGATGATGGACATTTATTAGAAATTTGTACATGTACAGTATTTGTTGACATGATACTTAACAAATTCCTTTTTCTTTCTTTTTTCAGTTATCAGATGAAGTTACAAGGAAAAAAACAGAATATCAGAAATATTTGGAGCTGTACAAATTGATGAGGTGCAAATTTGAGGAACATTATGTGAAATGTAAGAGCTTACTATTTTTTTTTTTTACTTAGTATACAAATACTATAGTATTTGTATGCTAGTTTAAATTATTGCTTATGATGTAGTTAATAAGAGAGCAAGATTGCATTCTGGTCTAAGTAGACTCATTTTATATGAATGATGGCTCACTCGTATAATAAAAAATATAGGAAATTATGGCCTACTTGGACAGCATACTTGTTATACTTACATTATTATCATTACATTTTTGACCTTCACTAAAAATAAAACTTGGCAACTGTTTTATAATAGGAATCAAAATAGTAGATTTTCGGCTTTCAGATGTTTCACTTTAACTAATATCATCGCTAATATCGAGTTTTGCAAATTAATTTCTGTGGTATAAATTTCATAATATGTAAGTACTTTTTTATCAGTTTAGGTGACTCTTAGTTGCTCTATAAAATGGTCACACGGACGATGCATCTTGTCACATTCTATGCCTAATTTATTCTAAATCTTTTCTAGTGTGAATAAAAGCAAAATATAATGGCATCATATTATGTTATAAATATTAAGCATATTATTCGATTAACTTACCACACTTTGTTTCATTATACTTTAGCAATGTGTATAAAGTGGAATAGATATCTCCTACATTACACATGAAAATGCGAGTATGAAAAATAAGGCATTTTTGTGGCAAAAACAGTTGAAATGTCTGTATATATCTTTGTCCCTTTCTAACAACGATACCTTTGTCCCTTTCTAACACGTTGAGCACAGTGGCATTTTAGGAATGAGTAGAATCTGTTGACAAAACCATTTTGTAGTGTACAGTGTCTTGTACCACTTACCGTAGTTTATGTTGGGGTCGTGTTTCAAAAGTCTGCAATTAATAATAAGTCAAGGAAGCATACTGGATCAATCAATATAGGTATTTTATCACTTTTTTTGGTACCAATTCATGCAGTATTTTATATTTTATTAGTTAGTTTTTATGTAATACAACCGAAGTAGATGTGATTTTACAACGTTTTCAATGAAAATGGTCAAGGCCCGTTAATAAATAAGTAAATAAATTATTAAAAAATAAAAGGTGGTATCATTGGGTGATAATAAATAGCTTGAAGTGTAATGTTAGACAGGCATATCTAAGGGCATAACTCAAAAACTAAGTGTAGCCGACAAAAAAAATCCTTGAAAGTGGGCAAAGAATAGTAAAAAATAACCGAGAGATTTTACGACATAAACTAAAATCAGATACCTGAAAAGAAAATCACAAAATGTTCCTGGAAATTGCCCAGACACTAATGAAAATATCTGCATACTTTAGGAAATGCACAGATAAACACCTATGTGAAAATGATTTTAATGTTTTTTTTTTGTAATTTTTAGCTGGCCGAGGCGGTAGAAAACTAGACGACGTTAGGGACAAATATCAAAAAGCATGTAGAAAACTGCATCTAACACACAACGAATATGTCTTATTACTTTGCGAGGCTGTAGAGTTTGAGAAAGACTTCAGAACAGTTTTACTTCCTGGACTGCTAGAACACCAGCAAACCTTGCAGGAAGCTTTTATTTCCACTTGGTAAGACACTCAGTTCCAATCAAACATTGCAACCAAACAATTATTGTCAAAGACCTCGTGGACTTGCCATTGACTACTCTTAACTGTTACTTACTGTAATTATAGGAAACAAATATTGCACGATGTAGTGAGCAATTTTGATTTAACTTCAGAAAAGTTCAAAGAAATCCAGAAGAAGATAGAATCCAGCATTGAGTCTATTAAACCCGGTGACGAGTATAAAGACTTTACCGAAAAACATAAGTAAGTAATATTCATGCTGCAAGCGATTCGGCATTTTATTCGCTATTTGATCTCTTAGAACAAATGCCATTTTATGCCATGTTACTACACTCAAGTGTAATGGCACTGTTTATGAGTTGCTGAAATCACTACAAATGTAAATGATTAGATTTTGTAAGTAAATGAGATAGGTACAAAATTCATTGATTAATGTAAAAATATGTTAATATTTCATGTCAATATCTTTATAAAGTAAGTTGCAGGTACCTTGTGCCTTTCAGGAATGCAATCTGTCAATAAAAATTTCACCTCCAACATTATAATTGAATGGTGAGTGAGCGTTGGGCCTTTGTTTTAGAACGATCCCTCCCGATCCAGTAAAATTTACTTTTGACGAGAGTTTAGTCGAAGATCCTGCTGGAAAACTTTTGCCTAATCAGCTGACAGTCGATAATCTTACAGTAGAGTGGCTTAAAACCAAACTAAATGATTTGGAAGCTAGTATTAAGGAAAACCAGGAGAAACGATCTGAGATTATTAGTAGTAACCATGAAGGGGTAGCCAATGGGAAAACAACTCCAAACAATGAAGTAAACAATAGGTGAGAACATATCAAAATTGTTTGCTGCAATTTTTTTTCCAAAACCCCTTCCCCTCCAAGTTGTACCCCTCTAAAGTTAAGGAAAAAAAAATAGTTTTTATTTATTTTCTCCACTATGGAAGAATTTAGAAGAATGAGAAATTTGGCGCACAACTTACTCTAATAAAATGGCAGTTTGTGACAATTTTTGTAACCCTGATATATTGTTACAAAAGGGATAAAAACCAATCCCTATAATATTTTTCTTCAGAACTTTTTAACGAGTCGACATTTCTTCTATTAAAAATTTAATATGTAAAGATGGTTTTAATCTGCAACTTTTTTGTCTCTTGAGTTTCCTTCGAGAAATTGATTGTTCGGTCACAAAAAAATAAGTTAAACTCACATTGCGTTTCAAATTAATTCACCGAGGGGTTGTTATTCGGTGAAATAGTCAAGTAAGCTGTTGTCAAAGTATTGTCATGGTTCTTGTTTTCTCTAATCTATAGAGAGTTACTATGATGGACTTTAATGACAGAATGACATTTTTATTTAATTGAATGAAACTATAAATTACAAAATAGCACAATAACATATTAAAAAAGTTGCACTATTGTAACAAACTAATAACAATGGTATCAAAATATCAATCATTAAAATCATGATAAAGGTGGAAAATGGCCCCCCTCCGCAAAAACGCACGACTACTCATTGTCTCATTGAATTCCATATTCTTTGAAATAATCCGGGTGTATTCCTAATAGTTTCGCATGATGGTACAATGTGATCTCTTAAATTCTCTATAACGGAAGTTGAATAAACCAACCTTTTATGAAATGCAAACGAGGCATTTTGCAACCCCAAATGCAAAAATCCGACGGATTTAATTCTGGAGATCTGGCGACTCAATTCTGGGGGCTTGCTCGGCCTATCCAACGATTTGGATAAACTGCATCTAAGTGTAGATGGGCATTAATACTAAAATGGGCTGCAGCGCCATCATGCATGAACCATATCTTGCCTAATTTGAACAGGGACATACATCTTCAAGAAGTAGGAGCAACTCTTCTTCAATTAAGGCAGTATGTGTCTCCATTTAATCTCATTGGAAGAAAATATGGGCCAATTAAATAATCATCAACACACCAAGCCACACATTTAATGAAAACTGTTGTTGGAATGTAGCTTCAAAAATTTCATGTCAATTCTCTTCAGCCCATATGTGAATATTATGGAGAAATTTCTAATCAAAATTCCCTTGAAAAGTTAGCCTCATCAGTAAACAAAATACGAGATAAAAACTGTGGAACTTGGGTGATCATTTGTATTATCCATTGACAAAAACATTAGAAGAGGTAGTCTTGAAAAAAAAGCATTTAAAATAATTTTTGTTATTTAATAACAACAAACACAGCAATACTCAGTTGTTAATAATAATTAAGTTAATAAGATTAAATCACATTAAAATTTAATAAAGTAAGAAACTGTACCAGGAATGTAGCAAAGAATTAAATGTTCATAATGTTAATGTTAAAGAATTAAATTAAATAATATTAAATGTTCAAATTGCAAGCCACTCGCTGCAAGCAACACACACTTTGTTCACTCTTAGTAACAGAAATATAAAAATAGAGTTGCTTTGAAAACAGTTTTGGTTGTCATGAAAAACTTGATCACTCATTGTTGAGAAACGAAAACTTACGCATTAATTGTTTTGATACATTAATTAAGTGCTTTAATAATGCTATATAAATTTAAAATTCTCATGTACCTACCTATTTACTGATACATATCAAAGACTCCATTTCGTAATAATCCTCCACTAAGCGAAAAGGATCATCAACATGCATATCGTTTTAAAAGGGTTCAAAATTTGCACATTGGAGATGCGCAGAATCGAATAAATTTTTGCTATTGGTTGTTAAATTGGAAATAATGTTGATTTTTGTCTCCAAGGTTCTGTGGACAGACGAAGCATGTTTTACGAGGCGAGGCGTTGTAAACCATCACAATTTACACTTGGGGCAACATAAAAACCCACACGCTATTAGGCCGTCATCATTTAAAAATGAATTTAGTCTGTATGTTTGGTTGGGATTTTATTAATGGAGAACTGGTTGGTGCTGTATTTTTGCCTCAACGTTTAAATTCCAATGAATTTTTAAATATTCTAGAACATGACATTCCCGTTGTCCTTGAAAATTTGGCATTACAGCTTTGTGCAAAATTGTTGGCTGCAGTTGGATGGATGGCAGCAGTAGGTTGGCTTAATGAGCATCATCCTAACAAATGGATGGGTTGCAGAGGCCCTGTTCCTTGGCCAGTTCGCTCTCCTGATATTATTCCTTTGGACTTTTCCATTTGGGCCATAATAAAAGAAAAAGTACATGAAAGGTGATCACCTCACGTGAACAGCTGCAACTACGAATTAGAGCCGCCTGTCATGATTAAAATCAAAATATGTTCGTCATAAAAGAAATTAGAAGGGCAATTAGAAGAAGATGTGAGGCCTGCATTGCGGCCAATGGCATACAATTTCAACAATATTCAAATATTCGTTGATACATTAATGATACAGTTTATGTTTAGTGTATTAAATGTTAATGTGCATTAATTTTATAATTATTGTTGTTAAATCGCTAAAAGAATTTTAAACGTTTTAATTTTTTCCAACTTAAAAAAAAAACGATCATTGTCAAGAATCACAGATAGGGAACATTCCCATCTTTTTTTTATTGCATAACAATATTCTACCATATCGAATAACAATAACAATATATTACATAACAATATTCTACCATTTCCTATGTGTGTTACTAGTGTATTATTGCCTACACAAAATTTGAGAACAATAAATCATTGGTATATTGGTCTAATAAGAGATATTAACAAAAAATTTAGAACTAAATTCAACCTGTATTTTGGAAAGGATTCAGATTTCAAAATACGTTTATATAGCAGAATCCCTTTAATTTTATCGGATCTACTTACCTCTTCCTGAATTTTTTTAGAACAAATATGGACACCCTGTCTGTATACAGGGTGAGTTTTTAATGCATATTTGCTCTGTAGCGCCTTTGCTATTTATCAGAGAAAAATGTGTGTTATTTCAGGTTGTTGGTATCTTTTTTGGCGGTTGTTGGTATCTTTTTAAAAAATCAGTGAATGTACAGGGTGTTCCATATCTCCTGGACAGCAACTAATTTTCTTTTTGAAACGGAACACCCTATATATTTTTGAAATTCGGAAAAAGCGCAAAATTTTGAGTCAAAAACATGTGTCGTACCATAGGCTAAATCCTCAGGTTTCAGAGATATTTAGCATTTTAAGAAAATAATTTACAGACGGAAAGGTCTGGAAGGAGCTTTATAACTTTTTTTATATGGTATATCTAAATTTAATTTTTGGAACAGCGTAAGAACATAGAGTGGTCTAAGTTCTGCAATTAAAATAGAATCGAAAATAATATACCAAGGTATATAGGTCGTTCCAGACCTTTCCATCTGTAATTTTTTTCTTAAAATGGTAAATATCTCCGAAACCTGAGGTTTAGCCTAGGGTGCGACGCATGTTTTTGACTCAAAATTTTGTGCTATTTTGGAATATCAAAAAATATATAGGGTGTTCCATTTAAAATAAGCAAGTTAATTGCTGTCCAGGAGATATGGAACATCCTGTACAACCACCGATATTTTTTAAAAAACGCCAAAAAAGGATACCAACAACCTGGAATAACAGACATTTTTCTCTGATAAATAGCAAAGGCGCTACAGAGCACTAAAAACTCACCCCGTATACATTATACACCTTACTTGCTTTTAGGGTGTCAATTGTAAGTATAGATACTTCGAGGAAAGAAATAAATGAATTAAAATGTCAGGAGCGGAAGATGGTCAAGCAAACGGACCTTATCAAGAGTGCCTTAAATGCGTTGGGTTGTGAGGAGGCTCCGACAGCTTGTGATCTTTCAATTGACAATCAGACATTCATTAGTAATTCTTCTGAACAGGTAACAATTTTATCATTTTTCTAATACCCTTTCAAATTTTATAACTATTGGCAGATATATACATAGGTAATTATTTTTGAACCTACACATGTTTCTAGTTTCTATACACATTTTTAAAACTTGGCACATCATATTTTATAGATACCTACCTACTTAATAAACATCACTTTTGATATATAAGTGATTTATTTCTTTCAGTCGCTTCCATCCAGTGTTCCAGTGACGCCAACTTTATATTTTCTAAACACTGACCAGCACAAAAAACGGACACTTTCAGATTTTTTAAAAATTTACTTTTTCTGATTCTCTAGGCAAACCGTAGATAATTTTTTATGTATTTCTAACCTATTTACAGATTAAAAACAAAAATTGAAGTAGATCATAATATTATATTATACAGTCTAAGTATAATAATTATATTTTTCATTTCTGTGTAATTTTCTGTGTAAAATCCGATTGTCTAGCTTAGTAATTTTTAGATTGCATCCGGAAATTTCTTTTGCTTTTGGAAATTTGTGCGCATGTCGTGAAATTTTATGTTTTTTTCTCACATAGAAAAATAATCTAAATAATTTCTTTATTTGTAATATTTGAATGGAATTTGAAACCAAGACAATAAATTTCTACATGAAATCTCAAGATTACTAAACTGTCATCTGTCAGCAAGTTGCTCTAAAATCTAAAAGAACCCATTTAGATCATTGTGTGTGTTGTTGACATGCCTAATTTTAATTTTGAGGTCATTTTTAGCTAAGAAAGTAAATAACCCGAGGCACAAATAGAGGTGCTGTCAGTTACCAGTAGATAGTAGTAGCATCAATTGAAATAATAGGAAGTGTTAGTGTGACTAGAGTAAATAAGCTTAATTTCCACTTAAAGTGCGAAAATATTAACCCCAACTGCGAGTATAGTCTTCTTATATCTATGTCAACCGAAAAGTTTGGTACCTACACTTTCGCCATAAGGTCACTGCATATATTCTCTAATCTTTTACTCATTGGTAGTAGGTTTGTTTTTAGCCTCTGTAATACTAATCATGTTACCATAAATATTCTGCAATAATAATGTAGAGAATAGGTAGTAAATGGGGTATTTTTGCAGTTTTTTTTAACAATGGGAGCAGAAAGTAAATGGAAAAAGAAGATACCCGTATTTTTTATTTTTTTGTTTAGCTCTAAAACAAGCTGTAAAATAAATAAATAAAATCATGTGACGTCACTAAGCGCAAGTATAAATAGTGCGGCAAATGTAGTGATTTTTAGGGTATTCTGTCTATAAATTGACGGCAGCGACGCCTCAGTGCTTCCTGTCGGCCATTGCTGTTGATATTAGTATTTATACATACGTATATAACATATATATCTAGTAATTTGTCTATTTTCGTTTAATGACGTCATAGAAATTCAAGCTGCAATTAAACACGTATTTCTGAATATTGCGCATTATTTCTTATGTCAAAAATTAAGGAAAAAAATGTACTTGCTGAATATGCAATTGCCCATTTTTGTTTCGATCAAGCGAAAATACCCCATTGAGGATTGTCAATAACTGAAGGCAGCTAATAATTAATACTATTCATCACAAATGTAGATTACCATGGCAAAAATACTATTAAAACTTTATGGTATTGGAATGCTAACGGTGATGGTTCAAATACGACTAACTGCAAACGTAACACTTTTAGGGTGATGGTTCCAATATAGGTAAACGTAGTATGTTTGAACCGCAAAGGATAGTTAACATGTTACGTAAACCTTTTCGTCGAAAATCCGCCCCTTCGTCTCCAATAGCGCCGCCACGTACGAAGGGCAGAAGAGATTCCGCCCCACGCAGTGAAGGTGGCGATCCTGTAGGTTACTCTTTTAATACTAGACCCCTTGCTATACTTACAATCTGATTAACCGCAAAGCTTTAAGAAGTTTATGATCACATAGCATTTAACAGTCTGGATAGACCCCATGGTGCTGGGCATGATATACTTTTACTGCTTACTTTTAATGGTACGGAGGACTAATGGTACAGAGGACTGGTTGCATTATGAAGGTTAAGCCCCCTGTTGATGTTTTTAAGTACCTAAATAGATTTAAGGATTTGCCATATTTGACAGATCTGATATCCATTTTTATGACAAATATGAATTCAAACAAGTGAAGAAATAAAATATACAAGTTAAACCGTTGGCACTGCAATATATCCGTTTGCAGCACTAGTCAGATCCTAAAAGATAACAGGGGAACTTAATTGCCATAATAAGCTTGCATGAGGAAACAGAGAAAGAAAATTTGTAGCATCTAGTAGGCCAGCAGTCAGGCCGAAAAAAAGAAAAAAGGGGGTTTGGTTCGAATAAGTGAGGATGCTTTGATTTTTTGGGAATTGATAGTTTTTAGGGTCCCATTTAATATACTAGATTTGCCATTTTGTACCTCTGCCGCCCGTGCCTCCATATTGTCAAGATGGCACCCAAATCGAGTTTTTTCATAATATCTCGCTTCCGGTGCCTCCTAGAGCCCAAATAGTCATTACAAATATTAAAAAAGAGGAAATTTGCTATAAGAAATGTCATATGAATTTTTCTCATAAGTTTGATAGTTTAGGCGCTATAGGTGATTTATTGCAGGCATATATGTTATCACTTGTATTTATTTACTTTTGCTCTTTGCCTCTTCATTAGCTTTTATTTGTTTCTATATTAGTTTTTATGGATCAGTTCGGTGCTACTGCTTTAATATTCGTTTCCACACCACCTATACAAGGTAGAATATTCAGCACGCTTTTTTATGTAGGCCTAATTCACAAGTAGGCCTAA
Source organism: Tetropium fuscum (assembly GCA_964058915.1). Lineage (NCBI taxonomy): Eukaryota > Metazoa > Arthropoda > Insecta > Coleoptera > Cerambycidae > Tetropium > Tetropium fuscum. The sequence goes on along the minus strand of CAXKVY010001975.1, from coordinate 52,610 downwards.
TTCACAAGTAGGATGCTTTTCAGTTATTTGACAGATTATGTATCAGCGTCTTAGGGGTCCAATTCAATGTAGGGCGTTGGAATGAAATATTTCGAAAGAAGGTGGCATCTCCTGATCCTCCTCGTCAACGTCCACAATTTCCTTGAGATTATTTGCACACTTTTTTCCTTCACAAAAACTGCAAATAACTGAACAATGTAATCCGTCTTTCTGACACCCACATGCTGCCCCACATCCTGTCTTACACTTGCATCATATAAATTGCAGTAGCTGGGGAGCAAGATCTTTCAATATTGTTAGTGCAGTAAGTCCGGTGTTAGTCATTTTCCATCCCCATTCTGCACTTTTGCACTCTGTTCCACAACTGTACTTGATAATATGTACGAAAAGAATATTGTCGTGCAGTGGGTGGCATACCAGCAATATTCTAGCGACATTTCTGTACTAAGGACAAGAAGCGTTCATATCGATAGTTGTCCAGAGTGTTGTTAGTGTTCCTTTTGCATCCATATAATGACAGAAGAAAACGCTTTCCTGCATTGTCATCAGGATAGCTGTAGAGTTTTTGAATATCTCGATTAGAGATTCATTTTTCCCAAGAACTATAAGAAACATCAATTTCCCTTGCTGAAAAAGACCCGAGGTTATGTCACAGTCGCTGAAGGTATGTAAAAAGAGGATATTTTTCTCGGATATTCAAATTAGTGACTTCGGTTCTACCGAACTTACTAATTTGAATTTAATTTTTATTAAAAACTGAGCTAGCTTAGGCAACTTTTATTGCCCACTTTAAATCACTGTTGAATGTACTCCAGGGGTAATAAGTAAATAAATAAAAACGATAAATGTCCAAATAAAACGTCCAAACTATCAAACTTATGAGAAAAATGTATAGGACATTTCTTATAGCAAATTTCCTCTTCTTTAATATTTGTAATGACTATTTTGGCACTAGGGAGGCACTGGAAGCGGGATACTATAAGAAGACCCGTTTTGGGCGCCATCTAGCCAATATGGCGGCGAGAGCGGCAAATATATGAAGAGGCAAATGTAGTATGTTAAATAGGGCACTAAAGTCTATCGGTTCCCAAAAAATCAAAATTTCCTGACTTATTTGGTCCACAAACCTGGCTACTGGGCTATAGTGTGTAGAAGCAGATTGTATGCATGGTTATATACAGGGTGTTCGTTTATAACCTACCCATTAGACATATTCCAGACTGAATGAGAATATAGTTTTGAATTGTTGCTCAAATGGGTTGCGCGAATTGGTTTCTGGAGACCTACCATTCTCAAGTACGTATTTCCAAATTTGTATCACTTTCTTATATACCGGAAATTGACATCAACTTCTGTCATTTTAAATGGGGTTTTGGTTCACCGATTTAGGGTAAGATTTATAGAAAAACAATTTATCGATGCTTTCATCCTTTTAATACAAAATCATTGCATAAGTGTCAGTGAGGAAAATCTAAATGATATGCAATAATAAAATAACATGCTATATAAATATAGGGACAGACCACATCTGGACAAAACATTGATTTTGAAAACAAAGATTTTAAGGAAATTAGCTGTATGTGCTGTATATTTATTTCAGAGGAAAAACGATTAATATTACAGTAAAGATCGCATATATGTAGCATATAGCAAAAATATAGCATACCGTTTCAAAACATTAAGTTTTTCATCACTTAAGTTCATTCAAGATTTTGATTAATTTCCAAAAATTCTTGTAACAATGTGTAACATTGACCTCTCAGGACAGTAATTAGGTACTATTAATTAGTCAAGAGTAACGTCAAAATCGTAATAACACAAAAATAGTTGAGAATCATGGTTTTGGTATATTATCAAACTCACGGCACAGACAAAAAAATACAGATCCGACATATGGGCAAAATCCTTTGATGTTCACCGCCATGGCTCGGTGACCTTGTCACCAGCCATGCCGGATTTACCAGATTTACCTATTTACGTGTATGTAGTGTCACAAATTAACAAAGGAAATTCTAGTTATCAATGTCGAAAAATCCACATTGATGGCCCCTTTGTATTTAAAGAACAAAAATATGTACCAAGAGAATAATAAAATTACTTTTTTTATAATACCTGTTTTTACAGTCTTTCTAAAAAGCAGTATATCCCACCAACAATTTTTATTGCTTATGATTCATTGAAGTATATAAATTGTTCTTCAAAGTAATTTCACAAAAAAACAACTACCTATAGGCCTATTATACCTATAAGAAATAATTTCAGGAAATCCGGATATGGATTTAATCGCTTTATTTTTATCTCCTGGTGATATACTAAGTTTTCTCCCTCCAGCGAGGTCGGCGTTAGCCGCCATATTGCTAAAATGGCGTCAACATTTAGTTTTTTGTGAATATTTCCTAATTTTAACTTTTCAATGAAAATATGTATTACCAAAATTAATCCTTATTAAATTCTCAGATCCTCATTATTTTCTACAAAAAAGGTACCTACTAAAACTTACCGTTACGAAGATATTTAGCCGAATAATCTTTCGTAACTCAGCTAAAATGGATTTTATTACTTTTGATGCATATGATGCATATTTATTTATTTTCACGGTCATTAAAAGAGATCAATTGGGAGTATTAATATTGTACCTATTCAACTAATATCGTTGCATAAACAATTCCCCGCCACCACGCATAGTACGTATATACGGCCCCACCTTCATTTCACTCATATGTATTTACATTTATTTTTACCTAGTCCCTTTTAATATACAATATCACAATAACTCACAATATCCTGCACATGTACAAAAGGATGCAAGGCAACATGCGGTTGCGAACAAATCGGATTGAAATGCTCCAAAATCTGCATTAATTGCAGAGGACAAAAACGACAGTAATGACGTTGACCGTCTAACGTCCCAAGATCAGAACAAAACAATATCATTTCTGAGTTGGAGCGTGGAAGTGCTGACAGTACAGAATATCAAGAAAGTCAGCCTTCATCGTCTTAATGAAGAAAAATACAATAGATTTTGATTTTTACTGTGAAGTAGGCCTACAGGGCAGAGGAAACCACTAAATAAAACGCGCCACCTCTACTGCAAGATGGTGTGGAAACGGATATTGTATATTTTCTTAACTTCTTAGGTACATGCTTAATTTCTTACTATAATAAAGTGATCCTTAAAATAAAAAAAAAATGCATAGCGTACCAAAATTAATGGATAGCAACTCTCAAAAAAAAATCGATTTTAGCTGAGTTACGAAAGACTCTAAGTTTACAGCTAAATATCTTTGTCCTTACGAACTTTACCATTAAAGTTCGTAAGGACTTACTTGTAGAAAATTTAATGAGGATTAATTTTAGTAATGGGTATTTTTTGTTAGTATATAAGGAAATATTCACAAAAAACTAAATTGAAGCCATTTTTGTAATATGGCGGCCAACGCCGACCTCGGTCGAGGGGAAAAACCTAGTATATCTGTCACAAGATAAAAATAAAGTGATTAAAGCAATTCCCAGACTTCGTGTTCCAGCTTTATTTTGCGGCTGGCCGCTTGGCCTACTATTCCAATATAAAATCACAAAAATAAAACAACATAGGATGACACACAAGAAGTGAGTACAGGTTACCGATTAAATATAAGACCCTGGTTTTCCCTCCCGGAGATTACCGAGCAGGTAGTATATTTAATTACATTTACAGTGACGTCAAATATGACGTTGCAATCCCTTTAAATTGAATGTTGATGTTATATTGATCTCTCTCTATAATCGAGTTCTTCGTCTTATGGGTCGGGTCTGTATTTTTTCGTCTGTGCGTAAGGGTTAAGGGTAAGTTTGAAAAACTAATTCCTGATAACTTTATTTTTTGAAAACCTACACAGAGTAAGTAAACTGATTCGTCCAAAATATATTCCGGTTCACTCTGGAATACATTAAACACAAACACCTTGTAGACGAACAATTAACATAATTGTGCATAATTTGAGAAGTGAAATTTTGCCGTTTATACGAGATTCCTTTGCATGCTTTGTAATAATGATAATATTGATAATATCTTTGCTTGTGTACAAAAATGCAAACGCAATCTCCTTTACAATATAAAAGGAGGATTATAAGAATTTGTTTTGTATATTTTCCATGTAGGTATCACTGACCATAAACAAATCACTAGTCGACGAAGAGTGGTTCCACGGAGTGCTTCCTAGGGAGGAAGTTGTAAGGCTGTTGACATTAGACGGAGACTTTTTGGTCAGGGAGACAACAAGGAACGACGAGTGCCAAACAGTCCTATCTGTGTGTTGGGGTGGACATAAACATTTTATAGTACAAACTACTGCGGAGGTAAATAGCAATAGATAAAACAATCAATATAGTCTAAAATACGTTTTTCTATAGGGTCTCTTCAGATTTGAGGGTCCAGCATTTCCGAGCATTAGAGAATTAATTTTGTATCAGTTTAACAGTGGCCTGCCTGTCACTAGCAGATCCGGGGCCATCCTATACAAGCCTATCCCTAGGGAGCGATGGGAACTTAATAATGATGATGTCGTTCTCCTCGACAAAGTTGGAAGGGTTAGTTAGTTGGAGTATGATTTGTGTTTGTTTAACGGTTTGTAACGGTCCCTTCTTTTTATAGGGAAACTTTGGAGACGTTTACCGGGCTCAGCTAAAGAACAGTAATGAAATAGTGGCCGTGAAAACCTGTAGAGTAACTTTACCGGAGGATCACAAGAAGAAATTCTTACAAGAAGGTAGGATACTGAAACAATACGATCATCCTAATATCGTGAAATTGATAGGCATTTGCGTCCAGAAACAGCCTATCATGATTGTAATGGAACTTGTGCCAGGTAAGCCGCAATTTTGTTTGCAATGGCGTAAGATATAACAAGTAGGGAATTGTGTTTAGGTGGGTCTCTTTTAACATTTTTAAGGAAAAAGTCCTCCAACTTAACCGACGGGCAGCTCATGAAAATGTGTTTGGACGCTGCAGCCGGCATGAGGTATTTAGAATCCAAAAATTGCATTCACAGAGATCTGGCAGCGCGCAACTGTCTCGTAGGTAATAAAACGAAATCAAACCTGTCTCGGCAGAACAAACAGCTGACTCTATTTATAGGTTATAACAATGTAGTCAAGATCTCTGACTTTGGCATGTCTAGGGAGGAGGAAGAGTACATCGTTTCCGATGGGATGAAACAAATACCTATCAAATGGACTGCGCCAGAGGCACTTAACTTTGGCAAGTATACGTCCCTGTGCGACGTGTGGAGCTACGGCATTTTGTGTTGGGAGATATTCTCGCGAGGCGGTACGCCCTACAGCGGAATGAATAATTCTAAGGCGAGAGAAAAAATCGATAGTGGTAAGTGAGTGAGTGAAGTGGAAAAGTGAATAGTGTAGTAGGTAGGCAAATGTTTTTTCTATAAAATTTATTTACAATAACAACGAACGTTGTTCCAAATTTGTCAATTTAGAGATGTGCAACAAAGTGCATTCGATTGCTCTGATTTTTACATGAATTTAAAATAAATGTTTACTGTAGGACCAATAAAAGCCGAGATACGATACAATCAATTTTTAACGCCTAGGAGCCGATCTACTTAACGTATACATTGAGAACTTGGCTGAGAATAAGCAGAAGGTTTAAGCTAGACACTGCATTTGTTTCATAGGGAATCGAGCAATGTATAAATCGTTGTTTAATGTACGGCATAAAACTGCTGTGGCCACACAGTCGTTCAGCCACCTCCGTCAGCCAGTAATCTGCATACTTTACACTCAATCAAGTTTATAACCTACACTTTTGCGTTTTAACATGGAAAAACGCAGTTTACGGTTATTTTTCGCGTTTTTTTCGTTGGATAACATTGTTCTGTTGAATACATGATATCGCCCGCTTGCTTATAAATATACACACAAATGTTTGCAATTTATTATTTTTCATTAAAAAGAGACATTAAAATTATATAGGGTGTCATAACAACACAAAAAATTATAGCAGCCTGGTTTTTTTTGGTGCCGGATTTTCTTCTTCCTCTTATATATCTTCTACAGCTCTTTATTCTGCAAGAACTATGAGGGCAAAAACTGCACAAACATTGAAGAAACAGCCATCGATGTTTTTAATACCGCGATCTAATATAGGTAGAAAACTACATTCAAGAGATTATACCATATAGTGGAAATCAGTGAGTCTATCGAGAATGTACAAGAAAAAGAAGATGATTTAATGTATTTGATAATGGGCGACACTACTGAACGCTGAACAACCACGTGGCCGTACATTTACGTCCTACATTAAACAACGATTTCTTTATGAAAAATTGCTCAATTCACTATGAAAAAATTCAGTGTATAGCTTAAGCTTTCTACTTATTACCAGCCAAGTTTTGAATGTATAAGTTAATAAAAAGGGCTCTTACGCGTTAAAAAGTGGTTGCCATATTAAAATTTTTCAATAAGACAGCGCATTTTGTTAAGCATTCTAATGGCTATGTAATACTCCCAATTTCAAATAATTCAGAATTTTTTTTTCCTATATTTTATTGAATTTTTATTTTTCCGCATTTTTTTACTTAGGTACTAAATATTGTAGGGAAAAAAATTTGACTATTTTTTTAAATGTTTAATCCTCACGTAAAATCTTTTGCTGAACAACATTTTCCAAAACATTTTTTTTCTAAAATCATGACATTCCATTATCGAGAGGAGAGTGAAAAATGTGCCGTATTTGAAATTATTTTGCAATAAAAAACCATGACACGTATCTCGCTCATTGTAACTTTTGCAACGGCTTTCTATATACGTTAAGATCTTTCATTCAAGCCCTGTATCAGCGGGGTCCGTCCAAAGTCCAAATCGAAACCTCTGACTCTATTATAGTTTTAAAAGTGTAAAAGAAACATTTTTGCAATCCACAATATTCTTCAGATAAAAGACTTCCTTCTCAACACAGTCATCAAATGTGTTATTTCAGTGTTGGTTTTTCAATTTTAGGTTACAGGATGCCTGCCCCCGAAAATACCCCAGACGAAATGTACCGCCTCATGTTACGCTGTTGGGAATACAAACAAGAAAATAGGCCAAACTTTGAACAAATTTACACGGTTGTGGATACTTTGTGCGCTGCGTACAGAGTATCATTCTGTTGATGGATAATTAACTATCCTATAGACACTAAAAAAATTGCTATGCAACATTTCTGTGATTATGTCCATGTAACATGGAAAAATAAATGTTTATATATATATATATATATATATATATATATATATATATATATATATATATATATATATATATATATATATATATATATATATATATATATATATATATATATATATATATATATATATATATATATATATATATATATATATATATATATATATATATATATATATGTGTATATATATATATATATATATATATATATATATATATATATATATATATATATATATATATATACATATACATATATACTGGGTGATCTTTTTCGACCTACCCCCTAGGTGTATCTCCGAACTGAATGGGAATATCACCACACAGACCACAATAAAGGGAGACACTGTAAATGCAAGAAATTAAAAAAAAAAACATAACTCAAAAACAGTTGAGATATCAAACTTACCCTTAATATTGATGAAGAATCCAAAAACTTAAAAAATGGGGCGGTGTCATTTAAATTAACAAAGTTGATGTCAACTTCCGGCATAACCGGAAGTGATAGAAATTCTAAAATATTTTAGAATGGTAGATTTTTTCCGGAAACCCACTAGACCCAAGTTTCAAAGCGATATTCCAATTCAGTCCGGAGCTACGCCTAGGGGGTAGGTTGAAAAAGAAAAAATATATATGAATTGAAAATATATATGAAGTTGAAAAATATATATGAATTTGATGTAAATTAATTACTACTAATATATCTTACTGGGAATCTGTAGTAGCAGTAGGTATGTATGCATGACTTGTTTTCGTCAATATGTTTTATATTATGAGTCAATTTCTGTAAAAATGTGCCATACATTTTTGGATCCTTAATTTATTTTTCATATTTGCCGAGTTGAAGTTCTTTTGGTTTTACGGGAATTCTATTTTTTTTGTGGTGGTAAAGGTTTTTGAAAAACCACTAAAATCGGTACTAATTTTTGAAATCATAATGATTTTTTTTAGAAAAATATCATGGAACAGACGCCATGTTAAATTTAATTATGTGCCAAATTATTTTAATTTCTCATAAATATTGTGTTTGGCGAGCCCCTTAAACAGTTACTATTGAAAATAGAAACAACAAAATGTATTTGACCTTTTCAATGTTACATGTTATATTCAGGCGGTTCAATGTTACACCCAACAACATATTGCAAAAATAGTAGCGTCGTGTGATATTCCATGTGCCTATACAAATCTAGCTAGAAATCAACGGTGACTCTAGCAACTGCCTGATGTAGCAAAACTGACTGACTTACATACACACATTTTGCAGTCCACGACCACCCAGGACTTAAAACCTTATTAGACAAGCCCTTTATAGTATGAGATCCGGTTGCAAGTTTGCTACGTTTATCGAGGTTTTAGTCAAAATCAAATTTTTAAATACAATTATAAAAAGGGCAAGGCCGGGTTGCCTATTAAAATGTGCCCGCTAGTTTTTTTAATGGTATTAATATTAATTGACTTTTTGGAAAAAATTGTTCCACTAGTTATTAAAATAAACTATACTCCACTTCGGAGAAATATACGTAGAGATCTCGAAAAGTGATAGTTGCCGCAGCCTGGTGTAAATAAATAAATAAGAGGTTTATTATGTGCTTATTATGTACAACAGATAAATAAAATACAAACATGTATAAATTTCTCCACATACAAGATTAGTTTTATATAAGTATATAGAATTTAGAAAACACATAAAAGGTGAAAGCTATATTGCCCCTTTTATAATTATATATCAAAATTTGATTTTGATTAAAAACTCAATGAAAGTAGCAAACTTGCACCCGGATCTTAGACTATTAGTAAAATGCATTTGTTTTACCCCTTCATAATTTCAAATAAGGTGAAGTGGCGTAAATGTGTTATACTTTTCAAATAGATAGAGGCTTTATCTCTTCATTTTTGCAAACACAATATAAATCTTAACAAAAAACTCGTTGGTCAGAAATTCCTGATTTTATGCCTATGGGTATTGTGAATTTTTTTTAAACGATGTCACTAAATATGTTTTTACCTGTAATATGGACAAATGTAATAAATCCCCTTAGTTTTAAGTTGAATATATAAGTTGGATACAACCAGGTCAATGGTAAAGGATAAGAAAAACCTACATTTTGCTACATACAGAAAAATTTAAATAGACCAAAAAATTATACTAAGGCGATTATAGAAACTTATAATAATTAGTCCAGTCATTGAAGGCTAAATTATTTGAACCTCCATCGATTTACATGAAAATTTGGAATTAAGCTCATCTTACCCTTAACTTCCAATGTGACATATGTACGACTTGGGCTTTTTGTTCTTAAGGGGTGAAAACACACCCCTTCATGAAAAAATAGGAAAAATGCAGTTTTCAGCATTTCATGGATTCACATCTTATTTAATTATAGTAGAATAAACCTTTCTCGAACATGATTTATAATGTATTCCAAATTTCCAACCCTATAAACAATCCCTTTTCTAAATTAATAAAAAAAACAAACGAAAATTTTGTAAAAATTGACATTTGTGTATATATAAATGTATATACACGATACACGCACATTTGATCAATTATGAAACTCCAAAATTATGTGGAATTGAAACATTTTTAGAAAAAATATGATTGGTTTTTTTGTACCATAACTCCCTTAATTTTGAAGCTACAACATCCCAGGTCTCTCAGAGCAAACTTCCACATTTATTTTATGATTTTAGTACAATATTTTGTCGAATTTTATGATGTTTTTAGGACATATTAATGAAAATTAAGTTTTACTATGAATATCTTTCGATATCTAGTTTGAAAAAAAATTACGTCTTACATACTTAGTATTTTATGAAAATTACTGGGAAAATATTCTTAATTCATTCATTAAAAGATAATCTCATTTGGATATTTGGAAGACCTGTGCTTTGTAGCACTTTTTCACTATGCAAACTATGCGTTTGTTCATAAAACGTGTTATTACGTTTTTAAAATAGATTAAATTTGCTACAATTTGAGGCCAGAAGCTCTGTGGTCATCTTTCGTCCTCGAAATCGGGGTAAATTTTACAGGTAAAGTCATAGGGGAAGAGGTTCTAGCGAATGTAAATAGCTTTAATTCAAGAGCAGAACAATGTCCGTAGTTCTGATAGTTTCCTCACAATGCTTTAAAATCCAAAGAATGTCCAAGTATAACGTAAGTATGTAAAATGTAAGTAACATTTTAATTAATTTCTTCACGCACTGTAAATTTACTTTATTTCATATGTGTTTACTTTGACAAATTTTACAATAATGCGAAACATATACAGATTATACATACAACCTACAACACGGTGCAGTCACACAAATAACAAGTTATTTTAATTTCTTCACGCACTGGAAATTTACTTATGGGTTTTAATTTATTTATGGGTTTAATTAATTTTGCTGCGGAGTTAGATTCTGGTTTTTAATTTAATTTTTGTGTCCATCCTCTGAAAATACCTACGAGCCGACAGTATATATCATATTATTTATATGATATACATATCTTCAAAAAATAAAAATGTTGAATTAATTACATTGTAAATATATTATTAATAGGCTAAATATATATTTGTTGTGGATATTATGGGTTCCACTTTTTGGAAAAATTGCAGGCCTACGGACGTTGCGACGTTTTCTGTGCTTAACAACATCTTCCCGTATGACTTTACGCGTAAAATTTTCCGAAAGTTGACCAAATCTTAAAATTTCAATTTTTTGTGGCTGATCGTAGTAAATATTGTACCTACAGAGCTGGTTCTGATCTCAAATTGTAGCAAATTTAATCTACTTTAGAAAAGTCATAACATGTTTTATGAACAAACAGATAGTTTAGTCTTCCAAACTATCCGTTTGTTCATAAAACATGTTATTATGTTTTTAAGGTAGGTTAATTTGCTACAATATAGTGAAAAAAGTGCGAAAATTTCGCGGTTTTTTGAGCGCTACCTAGTTAGCACAGGTCCTTCGAAGTTGCAAACCTGGATATACACTACTGGTAGTGGCCTAACAACATCAGAAATCATCAAAAATTAAAACTAGCCGTTAGTTTTTCCGTTACTTTGCGATTTTAATGTGCATGCCAGTCTACATGTCTACAAAAGTTCTTCCGGTTTTCTGGCATAATGACTACATTTTGGACCTAAAGCCTTCATAAAGAAAACTGTCTCTTTGATTTTTTTTATAAGCTTCATTTTTGGTCATTACAACTTTTTTAAGATAACAGTTTTCGAGTTCGCGAAAAATCGTCTTAACACGTTTACAATCGCGACTAATTTGACAAATAGATATATCGAAAAAACCTTATAAAAAATGTTTTACTTAAAATTGGTCCCTCTATCCATTTCCGGGGTTAATTTGAGTGAAACATTTGATGCTGTCACTTTCGCTTATAGAGCCATCTATTAATCAGCAAATTTCACGTGAATCGGTCAAGGTTCAAAGAATTATAGTGGAAAACCTTCAACAACTAGACTAATAACTGAAAAAAGCGCGTTGTGTCTTTTGGTCACATTTATTTGTTAGTTTAGCTTTTTCTTTGACAGTGCAGGCGACAGACACAACACATTTACTCCCCTTCGCCTTGCATTACACATTGTACTGACCCAAGAGATCAGTATTTTTACTTTTTATTTGAAATTATTATCATAGTATTATTTTTAAAATAGCATACTGTTAAACTTTTTTATACCTCACTCATATAATATCAATCATTCTTTGTTAATATGTTTTCACATTGCATCCCGTACTTTCTAAATACCCATAGCTTAGGTATCCGACACTTTTCTAATTAATTTAAGGTTACAACAGATCTGATGTGTGCGCAGCTAGGTATTTTTACTGTGATTATAAGATTACTGTATAAAGATTAATTTTTATTATTAACAAATACAAGTTTTTATGTTTATGGGCTTTTAATTAAATATTAAATCGTACATATGCGACTATAAGTAGAGCTTTATGAGTTCATCGCTAACAGCTGATGGTGTTAAGATACCGATATCGGTAAAGAGAAGGGTAAGGTAGGACGGCGGAGTGTAATCTACCAGAGGATGGATTTTCTTCCAATCACCACTACTTATCACGTCTGATGTATACTAGAACACAAATAAGTGATGTAAACTATTTTACGCAAAAAAAATTGCATCTACCTTATATTCAGCTGGTAAATCCTGTTGGCCTAGAGGAAACAATCTGGTAAATTTAAAGCTTTCTGTTAAGACATAGAAAGGTTTTTTCATTTCTTTAGCGCACACCGCCATGGTGTAGCTCCCTACCTGGTGGATACAGAGTTCTTTTATTTTCAATGAAAAATAGGTATATAAGAAAATAAACACGAACCTTATTTACAATGCCCCCACTTTCTACTACACCTTCCGCACCAACCATGATAAAATTCACTTGTTCCATAATATAACCAATTGAGGAATCCAGAATCAATGTACACGGAATTCCCTCGGCTTGTAGATCTTTACACATACGCTGTCTGCAAAACAAATTTTAAAGAACGCTCACAATTTAAAATCACCAACTTGCCCGCTATTATCGGGAGCGGATATTGTAACGAAAACCTCAAATCTCTTGTTTTGCCTATATGCTTTCCTCAACGTCTGGAGCACCACTCTAGACCTAGAATGTGTTAAAACTTTCTACAAATGAAATAGTTAGAAAATTATCATGCACACGATTTGAAGGTTGCCTTACGGAACCTTCCTCAATGAATTTTGCAGCTAATTTTACAATTTTTCCTCTAGCCTCATCGAGTTTTTTAATAAATATGTGTCCTCTGTTTAACATAATAGCCTTACATTCATCGAAAGTCTACAAAATAATAATACAGTTATGAAAAACATTTGACTAGTAAACCCAACTGTTATTAACCCCAAAGTGTAAACTGCTTAGTTTTCAACCATCGAAAGCACTTACTCGTGTATCTAATACCGCTAAGGTTATAAAACGTAAAAATAATTCACAGCCAGAATTAACGGCAGCCACAGGATAGTTCGAAGATTTCATTATTTGAATTCCATCTTTTAAATTAGCCTCTAACTCCTGCACCGTTTCAGCTACAAGATGGTAAAATATGTGGATTAATGTAATACTAATAATAAATTGAACATACATTTTGAATGTTTAATTATTTCCATAAGGGTTCTAATAGCTGCAACCCCCACAGAAACATCTTCATCTTCTTTGATTATTTTACAGAAAAATTCCCGTACTTCTGAAACAAATAATATTATACCTCTGTTAGTAGCTAATAATGTTAATTAAAGCACTAGTGAGTGAGAGCACACATGAGTTGCCCGTATTTTAGTAATTCATAATCTACCACAGCAGTACATTATACATTAGTACAAAGCAATCCTGGTGGTCAATAACCATTTATTTATATAAAAAAATTGCGTCAAACAAATAATTAAATGCACATACTTTCACCTTCCATTTATGTAAAATTTTAACAAATTCATCAATCTCAATCTGTGATAACACTGCAAGTAACCATCAAGTAACGTAAATATATAACATAACCACAGACTGTGAACATAACCTACAAATAACCAAGTCATAGAACTAGAACCACAGTTTATAGGCGATAAACTGTGCCACACAAAACATCTACGAAGAAGAAAAAAATTATCCACAAACCCCACATAAGTCCACAAAATACCACAGATATTACAAACACACACTGTGTGACGGTTAGATCATAGACCACTGTTGTGTCCCTAGAAATATAAAAAGACTAGAGAAAGAACTGTCTCGCCACTTATGTACGGACTGAGTGCAGATATCCGATCTTCTTAGGACAATAAAAATATTCTATAATTGAGTAAATTGGCAGCGTATATGTGATAGGTATACGGATATTGGTCCTCCTTGGGGAACCTTGTATCATGTACACGTATCTTTATTATCTGGTCAGTCGTCGACTATGTGACAATATTTCTTTTACGTACCAATTTAAAAACATTCTTCGTAAACCTGCTGGTTCTTCATGGCAGACGTTGACTATGTACGCAGATTATGTACACGTATCTTTAATTATGTAATTATATAACAAAATTAAAAAATATATAAATATTTAAATTATATGCTGAAGCATACGCATAGTATGACCAGTATGGATTATAACTACTATGGTGCCTACGGCCAAATTCATACTCCGGTCAGACACTCTACCCTATTCGCATATAGTGTGACGCTTTATGGGTTTGTGGTATCGCTTCAAAGATGAATAAAACATAATGTCTATTAATCTGTGATAGTGTTTACAGATTTGTGTCTACTCACTGGTCAGGTGTCTATTGATGGTGAGGTTGTGGCAGTTTTATTCTAAAATTTCTTTTACCACGCTTACTTCCACAAGCGCTCATGCGTGCGAGTGAGACAAGTATCAATTATAATCAGTGATAGAGTTCACTGATATTAATATGGTGAGTACCTTCTAGTCGTGGGTGTAGTTCAGTGGTACAGAACTATTCACTGCGCAGGACCACGGTCGGTGGACTGGGTCTGTAGTTCTGACTTTCTGTTTCAGAACGAATGTGTATGAAATAGGAAGAGGAAGAGTAAACTAAAATCAGAGACTAAAATAAAATGTAAATTTACCATGAATTTACCCGCATTTACCATACCAAATACAACCCGAGACGGGTGTTTACGTTGTTGCGGCAGTTACTATAAATAATTGTAAAAATGAATGGGTCTAAAAGAAAAAGAGTGACCCTTAAATTAAAAAGTCCCAATCTACAATTTGAAAAATGGATTATTGAATGGAGAGATGAGGCTAAAGCAGAAAATTCAAAAATGGAGTATTGTTTTAATAAGGCACTTGCTTCGCTACGCAAATACCCACTTCCACTGGAGAGAGGAAGGGACTGCAAGATATTAAAAGGATTTGGGAATCAAATATGTACAATGCTTGACAATAAGTTGAAAGAACATAAAGTATTAGGAAAAGAACATGTAGAAAATACTGAGGTAGATATATGTAATATGAATATTATATCCAAAGACAACAATGAAGCAAAGAAACCTCCAAGGAAAACAAAGCAGCCAAGCACTTCCAGTCAAGAGAAATCTCCTAAGCGTAGGGCATCTCTTAAGGAATATATACCACAAGAAGGATCTGGCGGATATGCAATATTAGTCACGTTGTATAAGAAAACTATAGAACCTAATTATTCTGGTTATTTAACAAAGTTAGAATTGATTCGTGAAGGACAACATTTAGCAAATACATCTTTCCGAAAACCAGATCCTGGCTCTAGGTACACGGCTTGGTCTTCAATGAGTACACTTTTAACAAAAAATTTAATAAACAAAAAAGGTAATCCAGCACAGTTTTCTTTGACCAACGAAGGGTTTCTACTAGCCAGAAAATTATTCGATAATGGAAAGAACTTATCAGATAACTGCAAAAACCAACCAGAACCAATGAATTTATTGAATAATTTTGCGACAAATACAAACGCTTCAAATCAGAATTTGAAAAATTTAAATAGCATACAATTTCATAACGTAGTAGTGCCAACACAGCAATCGTCTCCTGCATCTATAATATCTGAGTATAACAGCTTGTGTTCAGGCTCAACAGCAACATTACCTAGTAGTTCAAGTGAGAGTAGCGTATCTTCAAGTCAATCAACACACCAGAATAAATCTGAAACATTCCAGAAACATACTTCTAACAGTTCTGTTGAATCGTCTACTCAAAGTTCATCACAGGAAGAATGTGTTATATTCCCACCCAATACATTTGATATTATTTTATATGTTGATACTTGTGAAACTGGTGGGTAAGTCAGATTTCCTATACCTATGCAAAATCTAAAAAGTCATATACACTTGTCCAAGAAATTAAGGCACCACCAAAAACTAAACAAAAGTTCGAAGTTAATTTTTGTCTAGACCTCTTGTCCGATTTTCGATGATTTTTTTGTATGATAGCCTCTTTATTAAAGAATATGAATGTTCTATTGTTTTTTCAAAGGCATTTTGTAATACCTGGTAAAGTTCAACAGTTACACCAGCAAGTTAGAATTTAAATGGTACTCTAGCCTTATCTTTTCTGAACATTCTTTTTTTTTATTCAGTTCATTATCTTCATTAGTACCAAAAATACACAATTTTATATCATAACAAGTTTTTACTTACAGGTAATATCGAAACAAAAAATTAAATGGAAATGAACAAGATACCAAAAAGAAGGAATGTCAATAGCGCGTATTTCCGCCTCTACCATGAATAACTTATAACTCCGATTCATACTTAAAATAAGCAACATTGTTTCATATTGGTAATTCTTCCCATATTTGAACCAATTTCTGCCTAACATCTTCTAAGGTGTCTAATTAATTACGTAGGTACTTTTTGCAAATTTCTACCAAGTTTATCCCATAGGTATGAAGTATTGTTATGAGCATTATTGCTTTGTTCTCATTTTACCATTTATCGGGGACCGCACGCCCGCAGCGGATGTGTTGAGCGATCCCAGGTCTCAGGTAGACCGCCCAAGCCTGCCTAGGTCACCCATCCAAGTGTCAGCCAGCATCTACCTTGCTTAACTCGGATTATCGTAATCTCACCGGGCAAGTCTTGCGGCTAGGCGGTTCCTAAATCGGTCATTAATTGGGGTTGTTACTCAATTTCTTCCTTGTCCTGGTCTGCTAACACGACTTCCAGTTTCTCTATATCTTTGTATCACTCTTGAAACAAATGTATACGCCACCTTGAATCGCTGTCCAATTCTTCGATAACTCCAAATTCTGACAAAAATATTGAGAAAAAACGTAAGGTGCATACAATCAAAGACAAAGGTGGCCACTCTTGTTTTACAAAGGACTTGCAGACTTTTTATGGGATTTCAATTTAGTTCGCATGCACTTTACTACAATAAAGACACTCCTTCCAAATGCTTTTTGACATTTAATCCACTCTGACTCAAAAACGAAATGTTAAGAAAAGATAAGGATAGAGTACAATTTAAAATCCAACTTGTTGGTGTAACTCCACAGGGTGTTACTAAATTTAATGGAAAAAAAACATAGCAATTGTTACACCCTGCCATGAATATAATAAAATTTCTTTAAAAAAAAAGAACGTTCTTGAATAAAGAGGCTTTCATACAAAAAAGATCATCGAAATCAGACAAGAGGTCTAGATAAAAGTTAACTTCAAACTTTTGATTATTTTTTGGTGATATGTTAATTTACGTTAAATGTACTATTATATCTGTGTTTGTGTGTATGTATAAAGTAGCTTGTATGTCCTAGGAGCAATATGGATATCCGAGACGATCCCATTCAAGCAGAATTGACACATCTCCTTGTTGCTTATGAAGTTAAAAACTTAAAAGTCGGGGATTATATTTGGATATGTAAGTGCCTTGCTAACATAAGCTATGTTTGTTACCTATTTTTGGAATTTTTTATTGTAGGTCGAGATAGAATTACCAAGAAGGAATTAGTACTGCCGTTCATCATAGAAAGAAAGAGAACGGACGATTTAGCAAAAAGTATCAAGGACGGACGTTATCACGAGCAAAAGTTTAGGTTAAAGAACAGTGGCATACAGAATATTACCTACTTGGTAGAAAAATATGGCAATGATACACACGCTGGTCTACCCATCACAACACTGTACCAAGCTTGTACAAATACTGCAATACAGGATGGCTTCTGTGTTAAATTTACTGAGAACATTAGAGATACGGCTAAATATTTGGCACACTTTTCCCTATTAGTGACCCACCAATTCAAGGTAAGTCGCATATTTATATGGGGGGGTCTAGCTAGTCATTCTATCGTTTTATTTATTTTGGTAAGTATTGAGAATTTTCTGGATATTGTTATGACTAGGGTTTTCAATCCCGGGACGAGCTTAGACTTTCTGGATTTTTGGGTCTACAAAGTCAAATCCCGGGATCAAATAATATTTTACTCTCCACATAGAATTGATTAAATAACGATTTATTGAGCAAAAATACATAGAAAAATAAAAAAACTAAAACAATTTAAAAATAACATAACAACAAAACAATTCGTAAATATGAATATAATGTTACGGAATCGTCAGAAGTGATTGTGCACGATATATTGAAAATTCCTTAGATCTAGGGAACTGCACTATTTGGTAATACCGCACCCGACGATGTGGCAACATCGCATATGGGGCACTACTATGGGGCATATGGGATACAATCCCCCAAGAGCGAACCCTCTAGCACCTCAAATAACCGAGACACGCCCCTGCCCCGTTTAGAATAGTTGCGGTATAAGAACATGTGGACTACCCCCTGTAGAACTCTTCGAGATGCCTTGTATTCTCTTGTATCTCGAATGGGATGGAATAATTGAGAACAATCTAGAATGGGAGGGATTATTCGAGAAGCTTCTAGAACACTCAAGAACCTTGAAAATAGTATATAAGGGCCAGCCGATCGCTACATTAGTCAGTACTCAGTTTTAGTTGAAACACTCCTAGAGACAAGATCAAGTAATAAGTAATTAAAAGTGTTTAGTAGTGATTTATCATTGTAAACAGTTGTGTTTGGAAGTTAATAAAGTGTATTTGGATTCTGGACAGTATCACATATTATACGAACCCAGTGGCGTAACATTAACATTAAATAAACAATGATTTATTAAGCAAAAAATGAAAGTACGAGTACTTAGAAAAATGAAAATTGAACTCCACAACAATATCCAAATAAACAACAATTCTATTTATTAAAATGAAATAAAAATGATGCGTGTGAACTGTGAACAAAAAACGAATAGTACCTACTCTAAAATTGATTCTGAAAAAATGATCTGAGAAAGGCCTAATAAAATTATACAATACTGCTATATTATCAATGTTGTGGGAAACGGGTGTGCGTATGACCTGTCAGCTATGCCAGAGGCATGGCGGCGCAAAGGGTCCTACGAAATCAAAAGTAATATATAATTTGTTTAATTTATTTATATTAATTTTTTGGGATTGATTCTTTACATCCCAGTATTTTCAGGACTAAAAATCTGCCCGGGATCTCATGATTTGTTATCCCGGGATTGAAAACCCTAGTTGTGACTTAGCTAACGAGATCATATCGAATACTGTCAGCCACTGAGATGTCAACCGTCAGCCTTTGTCTCATCTATTAAAGTTCTTAAAACTTTTGATAGAAACTATCGACTTTGTAGTTTTAATTGACCATATTAGTTAGGTTAGGATCTCAAACTGGCGGGGGTTCCTATTTTAAATATTAATGTATTGTTGTCTTATGGGGACTGAAGTTTTAGAGCGTCTGTAGGTGTATTAGAGTGCCTGTAAGTAAAATAAGTAAATTTCTTGATCTTTTAGTTGACTGAGAGACTGTTCAAAATTTAATTAAACATTATTAAAATGAAAATATTACGAATTCTTGAAGGCGATGTTTGTATTAAAAACGTATGTTGTTACTTGATCCTATTGTTGTTCACAGTTACCTATGTTGTTCACAGTGGAACGGGTTTGACAAGGGTTATGTATATGTAAAGAATAAGTGCGGAAAATCTATTTGATCTAAAGGTGTAAAGCATAATACATATCATGGTTCGTAGTGTATTCCTTCTTGCCGACTTACATATTCTAATTAAATGCCTTACACTCCTTTGAGAAACAGCTTTTGGACGGCCTGAGCTTCTACCACGAACATCAATACTGGCAGTTTCACCATATTTCTTTATTATATTAAACGCAGTAGTTGTTGCTATAGTCAATTCACTGGAAATTTCACGCATTGTTTTCCCTTTGTGATACTGATGAATAATAATTTCTCGCACTTTTGGATCAGGTTTTCCACATATCATTATTGTATTTTACTAGTAATAAAACTGACGGTTGTTAATTGTTAATACTCAAATGACACGTGACCATTCTTGTTGACAACACATTACTTACTCGTATGTTTCACCTCAAAGCCTCCTTCGTGTCACGTTGATAAAACTTGATAAAAGTCAAGAAGCCCGAGGAAAAGCAAAACATGTTCCAATATTTAGTTGTCAGCATTTTTCGATTATCAAACAATTAATGAAATAGTAATCAACATAAAATATATAATTAAACCATAAAAATAAGTCACATAATAAAAAACGTTAAATTCATATTTACAATTAAAAAAATAAATAAATAAAAAATTTTAGATAAACAGGCATTTTATTCGCAAAATAACTGCTTGTTCCAACATATAGTTGTTGGGGCTCATATATACTATGACAACTATTTCTTGTGCTCCTTTCACAGAATTAGAGAGTTAGGAGATATTATTTTTGAATGTTCGAGCACTTTCTGTATATTTAATGATTTTAAATGCGTAGTTATTAGTTTATATAGATCTATTGACAGTGACGTTAATATATTTTTAGATAAATTTTAACTAAATTAAACTAAATTTTAAATTTAGATTAATTTTTTAATAAATGTTAATTAACTATTTTAGAAAAAAAACATTTTATATATTTTATTGCAGGGGATTTTAATATATAGATACATTAAGTAACAATAGAACTTGTAAGGACCGTAAAAATATACTGGAAACCTTCCATGCCATTTTAACCATAAAAGAATGGACTAGAATAACGAGTACCAAAATCATGCTTAGACAATATAGTAACCAATTACACAGGCAAATTAGAAGGTATTTATAATGGTATGGCAGACCATACAGGTCAAACATTAATATTTGAAACCTCAAAATCCACTTTACCCGAACAATTTATAGAAACCAGAAATTGTAACAGTGAAAATCTAACAAATTTCACTAATGCCCTTGATACGGAAACATGGTCAAGTATGTATGAGGAACCCGATTTTAATTGTAGTTTTAAAAATTTCTTATCAATTTTTTATTTCATTTTAATATTCACTTTTCAAAAATAAAATTAAGGAAAAAGGTATGTAACAATGTTTCTCTGAAAACTCCAGAATTATTAAAATTGAAACAAAAATTAGTCCTATACCAAGCTATTTCAAATATAGGATGAAAGATATAAAGTGGTATATAAAAAAATTAAAGTTCAGTATAATCAACTTTTAGAAAATACAAAAAAAGAATATTATAGACAGAGAATTCATTCAGCCGATAATAAATCTAAAGCTATGTGGCAAATCATTAATGAATAAGACAAATGAAAAAACTAATCCAAATATGAAAAATCCTAAACAGACAGCTAACGATTTGAACACATATTTTGCTAATATTTCAGTAGATTTATTTTAAAAAAAGGTAACCAATAAATTCTACATTTTATAGAGATTTAATTCTACATTTTATAGAAAACAACGAAATGTCAATGTAGTTAATACCAGTTACGCCTGAAGAAATAGTTTCAGTTATAAGAGATGAAAAATAAAAAAGTACAGGTATTGATGAGGTCCCGAGTTCAGTTATAAAGTCTTGTGTACATCATACGACTCAGCCTCTAAATTATCTTATAAATCTGTCTTTAGAGCTAGGCATTTTTCCTCATGAACTAAAATGTAAAGCCTTTATTTAAAAAAGAAAATGTAGGTATATTTTCAAATTATCGACCAATTAGTTTGTTAACTTGTTTCTCAAAGACTTTTGAACATGTCAGGGCCTCAAGAATAATTTCCTTCTTTACAAGAACACTTAGTTTGTTTTCGTAAAATCAACATGGTTACTTAAAATCTAAGTCAATTGATACAGCTCTGTACAGTTTTATCAATAAAAGATTCGAAGGCCTGGAGGTAGGAGATCTGACTTGTGGCATTTTTCTTGACCTTTCTAAGGCGTGTGATTGCATAAATCACGAAATATTATTAGAAAAATTATATAAATATGGTATTATAGGCAAATCCTATGACTAGCTTTGCTCGTATTTAACAGGGCGTAAACAGTTACTGGAAGTTGAACATAAAGAAGGAAACAGAGTGAGATCAAGCACCTTGGAATTGTCTATGGGAGTGCCACAGGGGAGCATCCTTGGACCTCTTTTGTTTATAATTTTTATAAATGAGATTAGAAACATAATTTCAAATAGAAATGAAAATGTTTTTTTAAAAAAACAACGTATTGTTAATTATGCAGATGACATTAACTTATTAATTATGGGTTCGGATTATATGGACATAATAGAAAGTGGCAACATACGAATGAAGTCAATTAAACAGTGTTTTTTTTAGCAACAAAGAAACAAACTAATTAAATGAAGAAAAAACAGATTGCATATTATTCAAAGTAAATAATTTAAGTGACATGCCAAATAATGTTATGTTAGATAATCCAAAAATAAAATTTTCCACCTCTGAAATTTCTTGGAGTTCATATAAATGATACTTTGACATGGAATACACATATTGATTCTTTGAGTAGCAAATTATCAACAATCACTTATACCATCAGAGTTTCAAAATCAAGTAGATCTAGAATAGTTAAATTAAAAACCCTATATTATGAAAATTTCTATTCTGGACTAAAGTTTGGGATAGTTATATGGGGAAGTTTCTCAGAACTTAACACTCTTAACAGAATATTTGTATGTCAGAAACGGGTTATGAGAATAATGTTTCATACTAAGGCTGCAGATTCATGTTGAAGCAAATTTAAAGCTAATTCCTTATGAACAACTGCTATCTATATTTATGAATGTACGAAATTCTTAGATAACAATCGAAACGATTTTGATATCTGCAAAAAAGCACATGAACACGCTAAGATATTTAAAGATCTTTGACTATACATAAAATATAAAAATTTGAAAGAGGAACCTTTTATCGTTGTTTGAGAATATACAACCATTTTCCAATTACCATTAAAAAATTACAATCCAATAGAGTATTTTTAAGGTCCTTACACTCTTTTCACTTACACTGGCAAGTAAAAAATTAATTTGCAAAATTCGTCCCTACTAAAAAAGTTGTAACTCACATGATGAATGGCCAAAACTATGCTCTAAATGATGTTGATTGTCCCATTTAGTTATAGGTTAATAAAAAAAACGACATGTCATACCCCACCTGACGTCACATTACCCGCGCTCACATACCATTGTCTTTGTATCATGCATACAATTCAAATCTTTAAAATTGGCGGTTACGTCACTAAATTATTCTTAATCTACAACATACGCTCTTCAAGTGTTCTTTGTTAAAAAATAATAAAACGAGAGAGACAGCACACTAAGTCTATTATATGTGACTGTTAATATTATATCCGACTAACGTTGTAGTACTGATATCTTTTATATCTATGACGAACCGCCAACTTTACAGATGTGAAGAGTATATTTAGTGTAGATTGTTGGTTCTAATAATTGTTTTTTTTTCTAGTCAAAGACTATTGTAAGTTGCCCCAAAAAAAATCTAGTAGAAATATCATTGGATGATGATTTAGTTTCTCTAATGAGTTTTAATGAATTTAATCAAAGTTCTTCTAAAAATAAGGTAAGAAAGATTTAACTGATATACTTTAATACTTTTAATTATATTTTTTTACTTAGCCGTCTGTTTTTGTATCAATAATACTTACTGTTGCCAGCAGCTATTTTCTTTTACTTTTTTTAAAAGTTATATTTAAAGAGTTTTGTCAGGCATTGTGAGGGCAATACTACAATACTGCAGTAGGCAGTACCTCCCTACTGCCAGGCAATAAAACCTTAAATTTAAAAATAACATGCTATGGCGTTTTTGTATGTTATTTGGATTCAATTCAATTATTAATTTCTTAACAGCATGTATTAACTGCTGAATATATCGGAATAATTTATTCACCTCAAGGGTTAATATCTGCGGATACGGTAACACCGAAAATTTCGACGATAGGTTACTTACACTGTTGCACGTCACATAGTGGAATTTGAGGTTATGAAGCTGTGCTCTTAAAAATTGTAAAGGAATTACAATCAGGTTTCACTTGGAAATTCTTAATATAATGTCAAGAGTGTCTTTCACGAAATTCAGTAGTAACAGGAAAATACATGATACAAAGGTATGTCAGGTAGCCAAACCAAAATTGATCAATGGTGCGCATGCACCTCACATGACGTATTTCTCGCCAACATGATTTTAGGCGCGATTTTTACACAGTTGAAAGTAAATATCCACCTACTGTTGTTTTCAAATTGAAATTGACAAGATTTTGCGTTTTGTATAGGTATACACAGAGGTAGATACATGTGAGTATTATTATTATATATGCTACAATTTTTTAAACAATGCCAACCTGTGCTGTCGTTAGGTGTTGTAATTATAGTCGAAACACTAAAGGAAGTAACCTCAAATACTTTCGCTTCCCCAAGATTGAAGAGTTGAATAATGGGTGATTCTGTGCAAAAGAGTGGATAAAATAAATTTAAAGAATGGTATGTAGATAATAGTAGATATACTATATTTATGTGATACGTCTGATGTGGTAATTTGAAATTCAGGTATAGTGTTTCAAATGCATTATTTTGTTCTTTGTTCGCACTTCTTTCGCAACAAAAACGCAGTGCATTGATAATTCGATTTCTCAAAAACCGTAAGTCCTAGCGTGCTGATTTTTTTAAAAAACTTTTTCATAGTTTTGTTGCTTGTATAAGATATAAATGTACGTTGAAGATGAATTTTCTGATGAAGAAAATGAAAAAAAAAATAGATCATCAGTGGTAAAAATGGTGTTAGGGGCTTCATTTTAACGAGTTGGCTACACTGTAAAATTTGCAGAGTAGCCGACTCGACAGTTGAGCTGTTCTAAAATTAGGTATCACGCGTATATACGTATCTAATTGCAAAAATCAATACATCAGTAAAGATCTGAAGTTTTACATAGTAAGTTTATTACGGAGAAAATGTTGGACTGGGTAGGAGTCGAACGCATGATCCTCGGAACAGGATGCCAGCAGTTTACAGTCATGGCTGATATGGTATTAGAAAGGAGGTGATTCGCTGATGTCATTTATAGCAGCAGTTGATAAGATTGATAGCAAAAAATCTCAACAGAGCTCACACACTGTCCATCTCACCATGGAAATCCGCTTTTCTCTTTAAATCAGCTTATATGCTGATATTTTGGGAAACAATAGAATTGATACTAGCTATTCTTTGATGTATTTTTGAAACTAATAATACATTTGCGAATACATGTAATATCACGTGGAATGATATTACATATTATATAAGATAAGACGTGATAAAACGGGAATATTTAAAATCTAGTCTAAATTCCTAAAAATTTAAATGAATGTTATATAAAATTGTATTTTTTTTTTAGTATTCTAGTGACGGAAAAGACGTTTATTTAGCGCTCCAGATCAATAATTAAAATGATCCGTTCATGAAGATTCGTTCATATGAACGATAATGAAATGGGATCGATATACGGAGTACGTTCTAGGTGCATATTTATAATTCAATCTATGTAATCTATGATTCAATCGGTAACTGAATTCCAGAGTACGAGCTAGTGTAAAAAATGTTCAATATCTTATTTGCATCGGCTCGCTGCTACTGACACCTGCACTGGCGTGTCGACCTTTACATAATTTATGACCTATGCAAAAGATAATATAAATATGCGTTTGTCTTTCATCGATGGTGCATTTTGGGGAATAGAAATTAGGCAATAGCAATTTTCGAACAGGAAGCAGGCATTAAAACCTTTTTTATTTTCATCAGGTGACTAGCCACGTTCAGCCCTCAAAATACCAGACAAAAAAAATTACTTACCTAAACAGTACGCTATCTCATGGTCTATAACCAATGATTAAATTTGATCATCTCATGCCTGTCACCATGGCAACCGGGCATTGATTTTTTTTTCAACTTCAATGTTTGCCAACTAGGCCAACTCATAACCATCAACTGATGCCCGGCGATTTGAAGAAATTGTAAATACAAATTATTTTTCAGGCTTTGAAAGTGTCCGATTTGTTTGTGAAAATGCTGATACAAATTAAAGGAGTATCCGTGGATAGAGCCTTAGCCATTGTACAGGAGTACCAGACACCTGCAGTCCTAAGTAGAGCTTATCGTGAGCACCTTGGTGTGAAAGGAGAGAAATTGCTAGCACACATTAAATTTGGGGATAGTAAGAAGAGTATCGGGGCCGTTATAAGCAAAACTGTGCATCAGCTGTTTACCGTGCAGTCTTTCAGATAATCCATGACTTGTAAAGAATTAATAGTACCGAATAAAAAGACAGGTATATTTTTTTAGAATTATTGTACTTAACAGAAAAGATATTTCATTTCTTATTTCCTCTTTTTCTTACTGAATCCCTCAAAGTGCATACTTAATAGTGGGTTATTCTTCTTCATCTAAAAAATATATTTTCAAAAAAAACCATCATTTAAAAAATAAAACTTCTCATACTTGAAACTTGGCAGTGGAGCTTTCCGAAGTTGTATGATCGCGTTTCCTTTTGTTTTTCCTCGTAATGCCCGCCAAGCTCTTTAAGGTAGGCGGTATGATATACTCCGGTACGTCGGCCAAATGCCTCTGGACTTTTACGGTGTGCAGAGCCTTGTCGTGCCGGAGTACTTGTAAGTCTGTCGGGTTGTCCTCAAAGTAACTCTAAAATTAAACACAAATCAGAACCGTTCATTTGTTATTCTTACTACTTATGTGTCGTCGTCCATCGGGTACTTCTAACAACTTACCTTGAGTTTTTGACAATTAAATATCTCCTGCTTGATTTCCTTAAGTCTGGCTTCCCTGACCGCTATCCTTGTTACCGCTCTCCATGCGTCTTTGGCTCTATATCTGAAGGCCTCTACTTCCTCTAAGCGGAACTGGTAAGACCTACAGATCACAGTTAAAGAGTTAAACTAAACTAGATTACTTGGATTGGAAGTCCTAAGGATTAACACTGTATGTTCCAAAATATCCAAATGCGTTCAGGGTTATCCCTTTTAGGCAACACTCCATCCTCTCTTTTGTTTTAAAAGTTCAGTTGGCCATTGACTCTCTTACTATCCACTCAAGTTTTCAATTGCAGGCGAGAGTAATAATTGTCACTGAGACATTATTACTTTAGTTCATTACTCTACCTCTACATTATTACCCTCAACCTATCCATACTACCAGTGCTTTAACCCTATTGTGTCAACGATTTACCTGGTTCTACCTGAAGAAGAAAACGAGGCCTCCAGCATAGAAGACGACAGAGAAAGGTATTTGGCACATTCAATTTCCCCCCTGTTTTTTGTGAACCTTAGTTGACTGATCCTTCGCCTGATTAAATGCACATTTAAAGTCCAATTAATTATTATTAGAACAAATTTCGATCATTAACAAAATGTGAGTATTGCCCAACCAGCAAAGTAATTTTATAATTTCATCGCTATGCAACTGTTTCATTTTATTGGTATTTTTTCATTACTTCCAAAATGTTGATTAAATTTATTAGAAACGTTAGTTTTATTAGTTACGAAAAAATTATCAGTGGTGATAATAAAGATACTAGTTTCGACAATGATAAAACGGATCATTTAAACATAACGCAGGTTTCTACCAATTTTAACAACAGTGCTTCAGACCTCACAAGTGTCAGTTTTAGTATCATTTTACTACTTATGAAAACCGAAAACCCAAGGCAAGCTTATGATAAAAATGCATTAAATATATCAACGGCGGTAGACCAGTTCAATGACGGGGAAATGATAATTCGTGATTATGAAGACGAAGTAAAAAATAATGGGCCGTTAGAATTAGAGTGTGAAGAAAAGAATTTCATGCCAGATATTGAGAAAAATGTAGATTTTAGAAAAAAATTTAGGCAATGGGCAGTTTCTTTTAATATCCATCCCCCGACATCACTGTGAGCCCTTAATAAGAACTATCAATAAGAAACTTTCATTACTATAAACGATCTTAACAGACTAGTTATCGAATTGAGTGAACAGTCATTGAAAGTGTATGTTAACTTTATTGCTCTGCAGTTTTACAAGTGTTAACTAAGTTAAATTATATTTTATTGGCGAATAAAAACCCAATAGTAAAACATGACTAGTGAAAGTGATGGGAAAAAAACTCGTATAGAAGGAATATTAGACAATAAGCAAAAAACAAGAAGGTATTCTCTGGGATCTACTAACCTAACAAAGCAAGAAATAAACAACATTATCAGCCTCTGAGATTACAAAAAATGTAGCAGGGACAAAAACACATGCTGACAAAGGAAAATTTAACAAAAAAACACCACATGCACAAATAAAGGTGATCAGAGTATACAGAGAGGTTCAAACAACTATGGAAAACAAATTGGCGATAAGGAAGAAAATAAAGACCAGAAGGTAGTAAAAATTTGGTTGATATTATTTTTAAACGTAAAAATTCAGTTCTTCATGCTCCCCCAAAGATAAATGAAAACAACAAGAATCAAGAGATGGATGTGACGAAAATCAAATCAATGGATCCAAACCCTCAAGAGACCCAGATCAGATTCTAGCACCGGAGAGTTTAATTGTCAGAAATCGAGAAAGCAAAACAAAACAGAAGATGGAAACAAGAGAAATCTACAAAGTGTAAATCTTACCACCCAGATGGAAGATTAGAAACGGCCAGGAAATAACTGCAGAGAATATGGCACAAATGATCTCTTAAATAGTATTTTAAAATCTCTAGAGACGATTTAGGAGGCAATTTTAAGCGAAGCAGAATCAATTACCAAGAATGACTTGAAAGAGATAAGGGTGGCCAGTGTTAATATCAACAAGATGGTGACCAAAATGGCATGTATCATTGGAGAAGTTGAGAAAGAAAACGCTATGCTACGGCACACGTCAGATGACAAGAAAATTGACATTCAATCAAAAAATAGTCAGCTCCAAGACATATATATGCAGAAATTGCTCATACATCAAATGTAACAAGAACAAAGTCAGCTGGAGCAGATCCATTAGTTTTACCGCAGAGGGAAGAATGGAAAACACCAACAGCTGTAAAGAAGCATGAATCAATTATAAGAATTGAAAATATTAATGAATCAAAAAAAGTAATGCAGCAACTTAAAATTGACATAAATTCAAAAGAAACAGGGGGAGCTTTTAAAAATGTGAGACAACTAAGAAGTTGAGTAGTTATAGTAACTGATCCTCCTGATGTAAATATGCAATGGAATAGCTTTATGAACACTTCTAAATATTTTTAATCAGCATTTTCCTTTAAAATTAATGTGATATAAAAAAAACACATGATAACTCAAGAGATAATGAACTTAGTGAATGTAAACATAGGTTAGATATTTTATTGGTCTTGTCAAAACATGACTCTCGATACAAGGAGAGTTATAATAATGAAAAAAGAGAATATGACAATATCTTGCAGAGTACTAGGGCAAAAAAATACGAAACTAGAATGAAAAACTCTGATAACAAAACCAAATGCATGTCAGTTTTAGTTTTTAAAGAGAGGTAGTTAGTTTTTAAAGAGAGGTAAACATTTAGGTAAACAAGAGAGGTAGATCATTTTGCGGGAGTTGATAATTTTAAAATTAGAAAAGTATGTAGAAGAAATTAATGAAAAATGTGTTTATGTAACAAAACACTTAAATCAATATTAACTGAAACTAGTCATATTCTTTCCAATATATTCCTTAATAATTATTCAAAAATAACCAACAATGAAATTGACAGTCATAAGAAAGATAGATAAATAGAAAATTAATAGAATTTCATAGTTAGAGCATAACAATGCAATCGGCTTTAATGGAGATAGGGCTATTTGCGAGGCTTCCTTAAGAGCCAACGCGTCTATTAGGGTCTCTATGATGATGTGGAGACCCCCCTTACAAATTATTTTATCATAAGTAACAGTTTGTTTTGACCAATATTCAGTTTTACTAATAAAAACCTCTGTATATTGTATATTACGTTGTGCCGTGACAGGACCAGTGTTATATCGTTACAAATTCTTGTCCCCTTCTTGGCCTGTCTTATGGAGGTTCTGTCATGCCATATTCATAAAAAAAAATTTACTTTGAATTTACAACTAAAATTTTTCTAACCGCGAAAACCGTCGCCCTTAGATATTTTTCGCTACAACATAGACGATGTCCATCAGCGCCCGCCCGACTGTAAACGATCATACCATAATAGTTGTTTTACTTACTTAAAAACAGTTATATCTTCTTGTCCTTGCCTTATACTTTCCTCAACCTTCTCCAACAACGGTTTCTCCTTCATGCTAATAAAAGATAATACGCTTCCCTAAAACACATTCAAAGAATTTAATCTCACGCCTCAGGGATAAGTAGAAAGTGTTTGTCAGAAATTAACCTATAACAGATATCTTACCTGATCGTTTCCTCTGGCCGTCCTCCCGGCTCTGTGAATGTAAGCCTGAACGTCTAAAGGAAAATCAAAGTTGATGACGTTAGCGACGAACTGGAAATCTATTCCTCTGGAAACCCCACTCTCCTTGTCCTTTCGCCTCTTGGATTTTTTACCATCCATCTGAGCCTTATCGTTGCCCGGTTGCTCCAATGCCTTTTCGTCTGATGCTACAATGATATCGTAAATCCCTTGATTGAATTGGTTGACCGAATGGCATCGTACGGTAGCGGGGAGTTCAGAATTCAGCACGCAAGTCCGAATGGCAAATTGTTCCAAATAAAGTTTAATCCTGTAAGGAGTTAAAATAAGAATCCGATCAAGAGGCAAATATTCAATCACTCACTTGTAGCACTTATCCACGGTATTTACAAAAATTATGGTTTTCCCCCTAATTAAATGTAATTTTAATAGAGCGTATAAGATAGCGGCTTTATCCATTTCTTCGGCATTTAAATGGTAATGTGTCAACTGACTTGCCGGCGCTAAGTCAGGTTCTTCTAGTTTTAATACAACAGGATTATGCAGCACAAGACTCTTCAAACTCTTAACGTCTTGGCTCAATGTGGCTGAAGCTAAAATGGCTTGGTATATTTTGGGCAAATACCTAGAAAGTAATTTATTTAATGTAGTTAGGTACATCTACTCTAAAACCGCATCCTTACGACAATAATTCCTTGATTTCTGCTTCATAACCAAACGAAAACACCAAATCTGCCTCGTCAATTACCAGCAGTTCAAGTGTTTTTTTTAGATTTAAGTTCCCAGCTTTTAAGTGCTGTAAAACTCGAGCTGGAGTTCCAACAACTATATCGGGTTTCTCTACCAACAGTGGTTTCTGTGTACTTAAATCTACTTGAGGCGAGACATCAACGCATCTTACCTACGACATAAACCAACTAAAATAACCCAAAGCAAATATAAAATGTTAATTATAAATACCTCTCGGGAGCATTTAATGGTCAGATCTTTAACCACACCACAGATCTGATGGCACAATTCCTTACTCGGCGCTAACATTACACCTTTCGTTTCTTGTTGACTGGCACTCTGTTTGAAGTTTAGGATTTTCTGTATAACGGGGATTGCAAATGCCGCTGTTTTTCCAGAACCCGTTCGGGCTCGAACTAAGACATCCTTGCCTTCTAATAGAAGCGGTATAGCTCTCTCCTGGATGAGAGTTGGTGTTTGCCATCCCAACTTAGCGATAGCCTACAAATTAATAACATCATGTATAAATTATAACTTTGAAGATCTAATTCTTACCTTCAGTATCCTATCATCCAACTCCATTTCGTGAAAGTTAAGTGGTTTTTCTTCATTTTCATCAAGCATTGTGATAGTATTTTCTTTTTTCGTTCAATCTCTTAGAGTCAAGTAAGCCTAACCTAACTTCATCAATCAAAACATCCACGACCCACGTTGCCCAAATGCTCACTGTTCTATCACAGAAGTTCTGTGGTTCTTTCTATGCTCTGATGCTCACTGCCATTGCCATAGATTACATAGACTCACTGCTACCCTTCATTCGGCAATTCAACGCTGCTAAAACACCGCTGCATAGATAGATACCTATATTAATAGGAATACTATTATTTGCCCAGCATATCCTACAAATTACTGTTTTATCAGCAAATTGTCCACTGACTACATAAACTACTATGAAAAACTAATTAGTTTATGCTGGTTATACTTCTTGCTTTAACCGTTCAAGATCAGGGAGCCGGCACAGCGGCTAGAGGTCAATGGAGGATTACAGTGACTTTTTAGGGACAGTGGCGACAATGGGCTCCAAGGATTATAGACTAACAGGATTGCTTATCGGCCACGTGTTGTTAGACA
Source organism: Tetropium fuscum (assembly GCA_964058915.1). NCBI lineage: Eukaryota > Metazoa > Arthropoda > Insecta > Coleoptera > Cerambycidae > Tetropium > Tetropium fuscum. Next base: position 20,256 of record CAXKVY010001975.1, on the reverse strand, counting down.
AGAGTGGACAAGATCCGACGTCAGCGGTTAAGTTCGGCCGGCACCCTTTTGCGCCAACGGTCGATTCCAAATTGATGCTTGGTCAGATAACACTTCTCTATAAACGATGCTAATGTACAAATGACACACTATACAAACGCCGGGAAATACACCGGTGGGGCAATGAACCTACGCCGTACGTATCCGCTGACGTCAAAAGCGTGGTGGGGGCCTACGAGATTTGTCTAACGTTCCGCTTATTGGGATAAGCAATCCTGTTTAGTCTATAATCGTTGAATGGGCTCTAAGCTCCTCCTATCCACCATTATGTGACTGAACCTCTTTCAATTAACATTGCATTACTGTTTGTGAAGCTATATTTTTCCACTTTTGTAAACATTTTGGATTATGTACGTTGTAAAATAAAGATATTGTAATACTATCTAACTATAAAAATATATACTGGCTTTTTTATTTCATTTGACATGATTTGATGTAGATATAGGTACGTAATTAACATGAGGATTATACACGATGATTTCTTGACCTCTATAGTATTCTAAAATATGTTTGTATAATAAAAACATATTGTAAAGTAATTAGGTATTCTATGTACTTATTAAAATGACATTAATAAACAAAAAAAGTAAAATGTCATTGAAATAAGGTAATGAAGGTAGTTATATTCTTAGGTAGGCAGGTATTCAATGGTCAAATTCAGAAGACTTTTTTTTTATTATCTTAAGAATATTCCTTCGTATACATTTTTGGTCATTTTCAGTTCTCCTCCTGTCAAATTCGGTTGCTTACGATTGGAATTATTGGTTTTAGAACCACTACCACTCGCATTCGTCGCTTCCATCGCATAAAAACACTAAACACGGGGATAACACAATATTATAATTAATTTATATCGCGAATCAACCGTACATAAGACACAGTGAAACGCCACTGTCGCGCCAAAACATACATGCATGAATCAGCGCATGCGTCAATATATCCAAGGAAATCCGGCGTCTCTACCTCTGACCAATGAAATTAAATTAATTTAGAACCGCCTAAAACTCACCAATGAGAGCGGTAGACCCGGTTACTAATGAGTTCTGCCCACCATTTCTATAGAGTGTACACAAATTTGCACACTAAGAAATTCTGTAATCCATTGCAAATATGCAGACCGTTGAATTGTGATGGTGGTGTGATATTATGTATGAATCACTCCACACTATTTCGGAACCAGGGTATAAAGAAAAACACTTATTAAATAATAATATTAACACAATTTCAGAAAGCAAATCACAAATCAATGTTGTAAATTACCAACTACAAAACTGAAAAGAAAGAGGTGGTCAATAAGAACAATAAAAATAAACATGCCCGGGACGCAGGATAAGTAGTTGTTCCACTTTTCATGCTGGGTCATCATGCGCATTGGAGACTTGTTTGTCTTAGTGACAGTTTACTTAGTGACGTACCCCAACTGTGGGTACGTCACTAAGTAACGTACAGCACAGAAGTACGGACACCTACTATAACATTTTGTTAGAACTTACCATTTACATGACGATCAATATCTGAGATGTAAATGGTGACATCTATACGGAAGTCTATAAACTCATGTTCTGAATTAACGCGAGATGAAAATCTCACCATATATTTTTTATACATTGAGCTATGTCTAAATACTGGGTGATCAACTGATCCATATTGGGCTTTGTTTCGTAAATTTGGCATACACTGCACCTCAGTATAAATTATAAATATAGACGTCGACTACCCTGACTGCGTTACTGGGTGTAGTAACTGGGGGCCATAGGCGAACCCTAGCAAAACTCCATATTTACGAGGAGATCTATCACCCCGGAGATTATTAGAGAAATAAAAAAGCGAACAATTATAAAATGTGACTTTCTATACAACAAACTCAACTATACAGCTGACTTTTACTTTTCATCACCCCTAGTGACAAGAGTAATTATTGTATTCGTCTTAAAAATTGAAGCATTTTATTTTAGCTTTATGTTTATAAATTCAAATCTGCAAATAAGTGAATTTATATTTATATATGTACCTATATAGTACCTCCTAATTTCCTAAAGTAGGTACCCTCCAAGACATCTGTTCTGATTATCGTTCCTACCTATAAAATTAAATTAATCGTTGCGATGATTGTGACTTATATGACTTATCCTTGGGCGCGCCTCGATCCAGAGATGAGACAATCTAGATTTTTAATTAAATAATGCGTGTCCTATATGTACATATAATTTATAAATTGGCCCGTGTAATTACAAGATATATGCCGTATGTGCACAAACTACCATGCGCGTTGCGTTACCTAGACTGCTTCTCTTTAAAAAGCTCGCGGTCTCAGCTCCTGAGGATTTCATTCCGATTCACGGGTGTCGCATTGCTGACATCGAGTGACTTGTCGTCCGTGCATCGAGTTACAAAACACGCAACATTAAAATGGTAAGTCGTGTTTGTTTATTTTTAGTTCATAAATTATTTCCTTTTTGCTTAATGCTTCCGACTTGCATTTTCTGAAATTAAAAAAGAAAAAAATTTCCCGGGATAAAGTGAGAAGCAAAATATATACTTACGTACAATATAAGTAAACATATTTTTACACGTCTCTGTAATATCTTCGTTCATAACGACCTAAACGTAACTGGGATTGAGAATCTTTGAATTTATTATTTTTACCTATTCTTGTTTGATGCCTTCAAAGTAAATTTTCAAAGTAAGGTAGATTGAAGATTCAAAATTCTTTAGATACCTATAAATGCCAAATTTCAAAGAATTAATTGTTTCTTCTTCTTAATATGTGATTAAAAAAGTTGGCAAAATATTCAAAACAGAAATGTTTAGCGTGCTGTATTATGCATTAATAGAATAGAGGCAAGCTTATATGAAAATGTTTGGAACTGGTAAATGATGTTAAAAAATCGTTTTTAACACGCAGCGAAATATATGAGGTACTAGTTCTATTTTCTATTATATTTCAAGTAGCTAGAAAATGTTAAAAACCATTTCAAAATAAACGTATGGCCTAATCATTAATATCTTAATACCTACATTATTCATTCCTACCTACTTCTTTTGAAGATTGATTCAAGTATGATATAAAGAAGATATGCGCTATTATTTACCTACCCTAAATATATTTTTTCACAAAATAATTCAGTTATATGGGAATTTCGCTTTTAATGGATTAATTGTGTTGCTATAGAAAACTAACCTATTTATCAATTCTGCAAATAATTTGAAAGGTTTTAAATTAGACATATATTTTATCGAATGCTTCATCTACACCGATCTAGTATGGGTAATAATACGTCATTATTATATACGCTCATACTGCCGTCAGAAGTTAAAAGGCGGCAAGTCATCACAAAACCATAGTTTTGAGAAAAACGGCAAAAACTTTACGATGTTGACCTTCACTAATAAAGATATATACGTTATTTTTTTTGGTTCAGCATTAATTGAAAATACTGAATTTAATTATTTATATGTACTTTAAGACAATAATTTAAGTTTTTTTTTAAACAAATGTTGTTTTCCTAATTCTTTCTTGTTTCGTCTTTTGTAATTATGTGAGTAAGAAGTTGAAGTTAACAGGCGCCAAACGACAAAAAACTGTTCAAATGCCGCCTTTTAACTACAAAGCCTTTGCTTACAAGTGCCACTATTCTATTTAGAAACAAGCAAAAGACATTTTAACTCAAAGAAGGTAAGTTTAAGTTTTAAGTAACATCGTATTATTAAATACAGGTTGTTTTTTTAAAATAATAGTTATCTTGCAAGTTTTAAGTAGTTTTATGATCACAGTTATTTCCTAAAAGCAGTAATTATTGGTTTAACCAGTTTATGTTCTCATGCATGTTTTGTTTACCTGCGGCTCTTTCAAGGCTAGAGGGAGGTTTTTTTTTGTTGTTTTACTTTATACTTTTTTACGTTTTGTTGTTTGGTGTCTGTTTTTTCGATTTTAAGTAGAAGAAGACGTCGCGAAGGCTGTCTTCTCAACAGGAAAAAGTTTTTACTCTCATGACCGTCATATTATTAATTACTTGTAATTATCAATTATCCAAATTAAAAAATAAGTGCATGATTTTCTTTTTTTATATACATTTATATTTTTTTATGATCCCAAAGTACGCTTAAAATAATAAAACCATTTTCTGCAATAAATACAAGTCATTTATTTTCATTACCTATAAATTCGAAAAATTATTACAGTAAAACATATTTAATAGTACTTACAACTATTTTGGACTATTATTTAAAAGAAACAAAAAAATACACACACAATATTAACAATAAAAATTGTTAATATATTTTTAACAAAAACAAAAAAGTAAAAATGATGATTACCAATCAATACCTACTATACTTACTTAAACTAGGTAACTAAATTAAATTTAAAAACAAAAATCGATATGGTAAACTAGCCATTAATAATATTATATTATGGCACAAATTAATAGGAACTATTTTTTATTTCTCACTGTTTTTAAGTTAATGATAGGTATAAGACGGTTAGTTTGTAACTAAGACTATATTTTTTAATTGAAGGACTAGTACATTTGTTCAAGACTTATTACGTATTTGTTATAAATCTTTTAGTAATAAATAGATATGTACATAATGCCGACTTTCTACTAAAGTTGATTTAACGATAGAAAATCTATTTCGATATTTGACATTCTATTTTTAGTAACCTATTTTTTCTGCAAAATTATGTTGGCAATGAATAGACTAATAGAGAATGAATAGAATAATTCCTGTTTGAGTGTATTTGGTTGTAATTTAGCTAGATGGTAGTAAACAGGTTTATACGGAAAGTTAACACGAAACACTTACATGCGGTAAATCATGTTCTTCAGCTTGCATTTTAATATTAGTGTCTCTGTCACAATAGTTATGATCCATAGCCATAATAATGAACTTTACACAAGTAAAACAGGGAAAAAGAAATATAATAAAGCACAACACAAATATTTTAAGACACACTATTTAAATAAACAAAAGTCAACACAGAAAAGCAGAACCAACACGGGCAACAAGCAGCAAGTCTTAAAACTATAGTTTATGCGTTATGCTGTATGATTTCGCGATATGGCCGTTAAAAATTGGTGGAGCTTTTGAGAAATGATGATTTTATGGGTTGGTGTCAAATCAGATTTTCTATCGTTAAATCAACTTTACAAAATATGCATTATTAGGCAAACATTTAAAAAAAATAAATGGTATATTTGCAAAGATGTCGCCTTTTAACTTAAATATTTATACCTGCCGCCTTTTTACTTCCAAAATGGTGACGTTATGTCACTTGCCGCTTTTTTTAAAACTTCAAAAATAGTATTTTTTTTATCAAAGAAATTGTTGGATTTTAGTTAAGAGTAGGGTCAGGGTCACTTTAGTCTAAAAACGTAAACATCTCAAAATTAAAAAAAAATCACATGCCGCCTTTTAACTACCGACGTCAGCATAGCTCACATCGAATTAATGGTTACCTTCTCTTATATCTTAATAATTGTATCTTGTATACGCTGACAATTCTGCATTGTACGACTTATCGTACTTACCTATAATAGTCGTATCGAGATAGCAAAACAGTTTCTGATTTCTCATAGACATTACCGATTTTCCTTTTTTTTTGCAGTGTTCAGAAACACTAACTTATTAATCAAGTTTGACATGTATTTTGGACCTGCATTTAATTTTTCCCACTATTTAGTTAACAATTTACCAATTTTTATTATCAATATTAATAAACAAATTACGGATCTAGGAAAACAATCAACAGCTTTAGACCAAAATCTATACTTGGGGGTTTTCGAGTTCGATGATCGCGATTTTCAAGTAAATATTGAAAAATTCAAAATAGCGGATCCAATATGGCCCATATTTCAGGTTAAACCGATTATTTTAATGTAAATAAATAACAGAAATGAATTACATCTCTAAGTAGGTAGGTGGTTTTATAAAAAAATCGACATATTTAAAAAATTAAAAATTAAAAAGTTAAAAATTAAAAAATTCAATATACTTAATACGTTTATGTACAACAACAATTAATTATTGCCTATAATATGAATAAAAATCAGTTTGCCAAATATATATCTAACGTTTTAATTCAAGAAATACTCTTTTTTTATTTTTCATTTGGGTGTCTAAAAAATGTATAAAATAATTAAAAATATGCATTAAAAAAATATATTTATTTTTAATCAAAAAATTTTGTTCACTGAGAATGAGTTTTGAGGTTATATGATGGACCTGTCATTAAAAAAACATAACAATTAAAACAGTAGTGATAAATGAAATATTGAAATAAATATATTTTTAAATACACATATTTTATAATAGGTTGATAAATTAAAAGCGTAATACATACATATTTAAATTAAAAAAAAAATATTTACATTTAACTACATATGGGTAGGTAATATTAAATTTTTTTATTCGAAAATTATAAAACCACCTACTTAGAGATTTCGTTCATTTCTGTTATTTATATACATTAAAAATATCAGTTTAACCCGAAATATCGGCCATGTTGAATTTTCCAATGTTTACTTCAAAATCGTAATCATCGAACTCGAAAGCCCCCGAGTATAGATTTTGGTCTAATTCTGTTGATTATTTTCCGAGATTCGTAATTTGTTTAATAATTTTGTTAATAAAATAAATAGTTAATAAATAAGAAAAAAATATTTTTTATTAGACACGACTACTATGAATTTGCTAATATTTACTAATTGGTTTTTAAAATATCTAAAAATCGCAATTTGAATTTATTATCAGTAGCTTTACTTATTTTAAAATGGCGTGGAATATATATACAGTACACCCTTATTATTCTACAAAATTATGGAAAAAGTTATTTGAAATAATTACTGTCAAAAAAATCGAATCTAAAAAATCTGAATGACCGTTTCTGATTTATTAGAAAATAAGTCGATCATGCAAAATATTTAATATTTAATAGCAACACCAGAAGATCTAATAACTTTTAATCCAATATAATATGACTATGTAAAATACAAAAAGTTTGTCAAAGTAATATAGGTAGGTACACATATATTTTTACTTGGCTCTCGGCAATCTACAATCTTATTCCCACATGTTGGGTAATTCTGGATACTTATATTCATTAAGAAGTGGGTTTCGTTGTTATGTGTTATTTTCTTGTCCAAGAATCACTAGAAAAGTGACCAAATACCCACCCGTACCTAAAAACCTGCATGCCTACCAGAAATATGTCGTGTAATGCTTCTTTGTAGAGAAGAATTACCGATCAGATATTCGTTAAAATTCAGTGGGTTCCTCCAATAAACGTGCTGTTAACTAACTGTTTGAAAATAGACTCTGATACCAGGGTATTTATAGCTTATAATCCGGGTTCTTCATGAAAAAGCTGTTGCAGTTCTTAAAAACTTTTTTATTTTAGCCTCCTATCTTATCGGCTTAATTGTTTTAGTATTCGGTATTAGACCATGCACGTATACCTAATTTATGCTAAGATCACTTGACTTGTTCCCAAGTGATTGTGATTGAAGTGGAACGATGTTCAGTTCTGCTTGGTGGACGAACTACTTCTATAAATACAACCACGAAGAACATTTCTGGAATTCCTGCTAACACGAAATGCCAAATTTAAATAAAAATAAGTGAAGCCAAGTAAAGGAGTCGACGAACGTGCGAAAGCTGGACGTATTTCAATAATTACGAATTAGTCTAAATGTAGATCTAGTTTCATGAATGTGGACATTTGAGAATAGCCTGGTTCAAACCTCAAAAATGCCATGCGTATCCGGCCAAGTAGGACCTATAGGTACTTGTTAATTGTTAAACATTTGTCAGACGCCTGCAACTATTACAATTATAATATAATGTATAAGCATGCGGCTTTTGCGGAAAAACCAATCAGGTGTCTACAAATTTGTTTAGGATATTTTTGAAAATAAGTAACATGAAATCATAATTTTATGGTTTTGGGTATCGACGCCGACGGCTGTAATTTATATCACCTTTACATACCTACATATTACATATTATTCACAATGTAAAACAATAATTAGTACATATATATTACCAGGAATATATAAATTCTAAAAATGTCCCAAAATCTACTTTTAATAAAGTACTGCAATAACTTATTTTTGTATTGATTGCTGTTAATGCTGTTATAAATATTTTTTAACTGGACATTTTAACTACCTACGTAATTTCTCAATAAACTATCGTAATACCTTCTTTGGTGGCATCACTCATTTTATCTTCGCGTCACCATTTTAGGAATAGAAATTGCACTCCATATACGCTGATTCCGGGAACCGGTAAGTTCATGTTCATATTAAATTTGCTTTATTAGTGATATTAAAACATACGGAGGTACATAGGTTTTTAATGAATCTACCCGTGTCCATGGGCGCCGGTGTACTTGCACCCCCTGGCATGAAAGAAAATATGTACACAGAAAAAGATATATTTCAGAAAAATATTTAAAATAATGTTAAAGTCACTGTTTGAATGAAAACTTGTAGACCGTGAGATAGCGTACTGTTGACGTAAGTCTTTTATTTATCAATGTCGATCTTTTACTCAAATGCCAGACAATATAAGATCATAAAAAAACAAAAAGTTTCATCATGGAAATGGAGTTGGTTGTTGGCTAAATTACCTTAACCAAGCAATGAAAATTTTGAGAAAATAAATCAAATTTCATATTTGAGAAAATAAATCGAAGCCGGTTCCCTGAGGTTTAAAATTGGTCACATTTTTGGTGTTTTATAGACCAAAACAATTCCATGGAGGTGTTTCAAATCATGTCGCAGCTAACCTAATTGAGTAACTGGTCTAACTAAATTAATGACTTTGAAATATTTTCCCTACATTTTTTGTTTGCAGAAACTTTTTACGATTGAATGAATAATTCTTATAGGCTATATGGACTTCGCTAGGAAGTTTATTTCAATAAATTGTTCATGGCAATTAATTGATCAGCTTAAGTATATTATATGTTATTTCTTAATTCGAGTAATTTAAAAGAGATCATCAAGGTTGAAAATATAATACTACCAATGTTATAGACATGCACTGCTCAAGACATGATACTTCATATCGATATAATATAATAGATATAGGATATAGATACTATCGCCGCAATGACATTATATACCTGCCTATCGACGAAAAAAATATTACATAGGTATATACGTACTCCAGCTCTGGTGCTCTGGTTGCAATATAAGCAGGTATCTATATACTTACCTATTTTTTATTGACACGCTTTTATCAGCTTCATATGTATGTATGTATGTATGTATGTATGTAATGGAATCTTTGAACGAAATTTTCCCCCACTTCAAAACGTCAGATTAAACTGAAAGTTTGCACACTTATATGGACCTTAAAGACCGATGACAATGCAATAATTTGACAACTTTATCCTAATGTTTTTTGATGATCCTGGTGGGGAGGATATTAAAAACAGGATATTAAAAAAAATGTCTCGCATCGGCGCATCCGCCAGAATATAGAATTTACTCATTGCAGTTTAATAGCTATATTTGTTTACTCCTGCTCTTCAACCATGCAGTTTCTTATTTAGATACAAGATTTCGAAACTCGAAAAATTTTTTTGTTTTAAACTAAAAAACTAGTAAACACGCTTTTATAGCAAACCGAACGAAAGTAAAAAATAAATTATAGTTTAAAAAAACTAAAAGAAACACGCTTTAAAGGGAATCCGAACTAAAAAGTAAAAATAATGTTTAAGTAAGCTGCTCGTCAATAGATTCGGCGAATGCAAAATTATTGTCCATTTTTAACTATTGTAACTTTAAAGATAGTAGACGGATTTTCAATCGGTTTTCAGCATATGAAAACCTAATATTTTCAATCGGTTTTCACCATATGAAAACCTAATATTTTCTCTATGACTCGGTATGTTTTAATCTTCAAAATCTTCATTCCACGGGTATTGCACAGGGTGGTGAAATCCTTGTGCAATATTCGTTGAAATTCATAACGATTTTCAAATACCTCATAAAATTTTAGCTTAGTTTAGTATTAGGTGTATGGTGTATAGGAATTTTCAATTTTTATTTTTGTAAAATTGTTAAAGAACGATTTATAGAATTTGGCACTTTTTCTTATTTTTTTTGAATTTACAAAAGTTAATCTTGGAAGAAATTGTATTTTTAACACTTCACTGGATTCGCAGAAACCTTCCAAACATTTCCGCAGGGATTTCGTAAAAATAAATTATACAGAGTGTACGCTATCTCATGTTAAACTTCTAGAATAATAAAAATCTTAATTTTTGCCAATATTCATAATCACTATGCCTGTAAATGTACCAAAATTGAAAAATTGGTTACTTCTTTGAGATTATTACGTTCAATGGGGTATTTGAGGAGACCTGTAATCGAGCGTTTTTCCAAATATTTCGTTTTTCATTTCAATTAGAAAATGTCCTTCTTCTCTTCTGGATTCTGGAATCTAGACGCATTCATTTGGTCCACCCTGTATAAAGCCATTACTTTTTTTTTCATTTTCATAGAAAACACACCTTGCATATTACCCAAATCAGTTTTCCAAGTTTTCAAACTGATTTGGATGATGTTTTAAAATTGAAAATTTAACTGAGTATGCTTAAGGGCTACGTGTCCCCATGGCAATATGTAGATGCTGAAACAATGGCAAATGTCAATGGTCTTGAAAAATATGAAAATTTTAAAATTGAAAAAAGGTTTCAAATTCAAATAAATACAAAAAAGTGCCAATTTCAAGTGCCAAGTTCATTAACAATTTTACAAAAATAAAAAATTTAAAATCGCCGATACACACTAGAATAATATTTTATGGGGCATTTAAAAATCGTTATGAAAAAAAAAAGAGAAAATTCCTCAATTTCAACGAATTTTGCACACGCATTTCACCATCCGGTACAATATCCTTGAAATGAAGATTTTGAGCATTCAAACATACCGGATCATAGACAAAAGATTAGGTTTTCATACGCTGAAAACGGATTGAAAATGCGTTTACTATTTTTAAAGTTACAATAGTAGTTAATGGACAATAATTTTGCATTAGCCGAATCTATTGACGAGCAATTTATATGTAAAGTAAAGTATATGTAAAGTAGATGTGTATTTCTTCTAAAAATGTTTGCTCCGCCCCCCTCCCCCCTGGAAATTTTGGAGGCGCCGCTCATGTGCACCCCACGCTTTTTTACAAAATCTTAATAGTTATAACCCTTAGTAATAATAGTTTCCCTTTAGCGCGTGCTTTTTTAGTTTTTTTAAACTATAATTTATATAATTCTGTTTCTACTGTACCTAATTTGATTTGATAATTTTACGAAACGGATTTTTTGCTGTAACTGAATGTTTATATATATTTACTAAATCGATTATGGATTTAAATTAAGGATGTGTGCATTTGTGCATGCAAGATATAAGGTACCCAATCGATAATTTTACGACGGCACCGTCGCGGCGACCCTTCGCGTCGTCTTTGACGTCCGTCGGGGTATCGAGCAAACTGACTGATAAAGTTGATATTTTTATATTTATGACTATTTAGTTTTTGTCGGACTACATTATACAGGGTGTTTCTAAATTGATGCGAGCGATTTTAGGGGTAATTTTTCAGCAAAAATTAAGGTGAATCTTTCGAATAATTTTTTTTTCCAAAACCTCTTCCCCTCCAATAGTTTTTCTTTATTTTCTCCTCTATGGAAGAATTTAGAAGAATGAAATTTGGCGGACTAATAAAATGACAGTTTGTGACAATTTTTGTAACCCTGGGATATTGTTACATGGGGGTAGAAAAACCAACCCCTGTAATATTGTTTTTGAGAACGTTTTAACGTGTCGGAATTTCTTTATTTAAAAATTTGATAAGCAAAGATGGCTTCAATCTGCAACTTTTTTGTTTATGAGTTTTCTTCGAGAAATTGATTGTTTGCTCACAAAAAAATAAAATTATAGGTACTCACCTTTCAAATAAATTCACCGAGGGGTTATTATTCGGTGAAATAGTTGTTAGTAAGCTGTTGTTAAAGAAAGTCATTATGAAAAGTATTCTCATTGTTCTTGTTTTCTCTAATCTATAGAGATTTACTATAATGGACTTTAATAAAGAAATGACAACAAACAATAGTAACAAACTAATACGATGGTATTAAAATATCAATCGCAAAAATCATAATAAATGTTGAAAATGGCCTCCCTCTGCAAAAACTCACGACTCTACTCTTCGTCTCATTGAATTCCGTATTCTTTGAAATAATCCGGTTGTATTTCTAATAGTTTCGCATGATGCTACAATGCGATCTCTTAAATTATTTATATTTTCAACGGGAGTTGAATGAACCAACCTTTTAAGAAAACCCCATATATGCAAAAATCCAACGGATTTAATTCTGGAGATTGGGCGGGCCAATTATGGGGGCCTTTTGGCATTTCTATAGTTTACCATTTTAACAAGCTGTAACTACATATTTATTTTAACTGTAAAATTGCGATAAATGAAGAAAATCATACTTAAATGTCATGACTTAAATAAATATTTGTCACAATGACTTTATTTGACAACAGCCAACCTACTTTACTGTTTCACCGAATAACAACCCTTCAGAAATTTATTTGAAAGGCAATAGGAGCATAATTATATTTTTTGTGGGCAACAGTCAATTTCTCGAAGAAAACTCAAGAGACAAAAAAGTTGCACATTGAAGCTATATTTGGACATCAAATTTAAATACAGAATTTTCAGAAGAATTTTAAATAAAAAAATATCGACGTGTTGAAAGCGCCTGAAGAAAAATATTATAGGGGTTGGTTTTTCCCCCTTGTAACATTATCTCAGGGTTAAAAAAAATGTCACACACTGCTATTTTATTGGCGCAAATTGTTCGCCAAATTTCATTCTTCTAAATTCTTCCATAGTGGAGAAAATAAACAAAAACAATTTCCCCCCCCCCCAATTTTGGAGGGCTGTAACATAGGGGGAAAGGGGTTTTGGAAAACAATTTATATGAAAGACCCACCTTAATTTTTGCTGAAAAATCACCCCTTAAAACCCTCCCAATCAATTTAGAAACACCCTGTATATTGTATTATAGAGAGAGCATAAGATGTTTTAAAATCGACATGTTACATAGTTTTATTATTGTAGCAAGTATGTATGTATCCTGTGCCCTCTTTTACTATGGAAAACACGCAAGCGAAGCTAATATTGACAGTATCGTATTCAATTTATATGATCATATTTAAGTACGTGCTGTATAATGTTCTAGCTACCTACTTTATAATATCTTTAAACCTTATTGATGGAAATACATGCACATGCAAGTGATAGGTATACACCTATCACTTGCATATGCATGTATTTCCATCAATTAAGTTTAAAGATATTATAAAGTAGGTGTATACCTGCTTTTTTAATTAAAAATATTAGTTTATTAAATATGCTTTATAAAAATAATTGTACGATTCTCCATAATATCTACTATTAGCAAAGTTTACAAAATAATTATTCTGTAAAGTTTGCTATTAGTTAGTTGGAAAATTAGGTAGGTCTACTAAAATTGTCATCGTATTTTTGAATTCTTTGATCAATAATACTTAAGTGTCTCTCCACTTCTTGCCTTCCACTTTATTCAATATAATGCAAGACAAACGAGGCGGCTTCCATTCCGGTGGAGAGGTAATTCCTAAGACTTCTAAATTGATTTATTTGTGTGGCAACTAGGAGACTGGTACCCACCCTTACAAAGGATATGGGACAAGGCACCATTAAGGACGATGATGAATGAAATATACTAGCATGCCCATATTGCCGTATTTAATATAGTCCATTAAAAGTTCCTTTATAGGTTATTCGCGAGGATTCTGAGAAATAAAATTTTTCGTGGGGGCAGAATATGCGACAGGGGGTAGGTATTTAGCAACACATATTTACATGAAAATAGTTAATAAATCGAGGAGAGCGAGTGAGGCAATATTACGTAGGGTGTATCGGTGACTTCTTTAGTGATGGAACGAAAATTATCGATTTGAGGCCTGATTGTTGTCGAGGTTGATTGTATCTAGATATTACAAGGTAAACATAAACAAGTCTGCTCTAGAAACACATTTAACTAAATATTGCCCAAATTGCATAAAGCTTAGTTAACAATGCCAGGAAAACCTAAATAAGTAATAGAATATGTTAAAATACAAAAATTACAGTAGGTCTTTGGCAATATTCAATAATTTGTGTTTAAGATATTGTTACGCCACTGGGTTCGTATAATAAGTGGTACTGTCCAGATTCCAAATACACTTTATTAACTTCCAAACACAAGTCACAACTGTTTACAATGATAAATCACAAATCACTATTGCAAACTGAACACTTTTAATTGGGAATATTCCCATTTTTTTACTGCATAAAAATGTTTACCATACTGAAAAATAAGATATGCAAAATATGACGCCTTAATTCCCAATAATAAATTATTAAACTCACGCGCGCGAGCGAACCGTTTGAAACAGGTTCAGAGTCGTGGCGCCATATCCTACAATTTACAAACGATGAGAAGACCGATTCGGTTGGCTGTGACGTTACAGCTCCTTCATACTGATCGCCTGGAATTAGAAATCTTATTTTTTTGAGAAGTACACGTTTTATTACAACGTTACGCTACGTTTTTTAGTATTATTTTTATATTTAAACTTTTGTCCTGTTCCCTATACTTACTTGTTACTTGGTCCTTGGTCTTGTATCTACTACAACTAACAACTATAGTGTTTTCGTTTGATATACAAACTAGAGCAAAAAATTGTGCGGCATTTTACAAAGAAAACCCGTACCAATTATTGCAGAAGCGGTAAATCACATCACTATGCAATACTTAGTAGGATATTTAGTGTAAAATTGTATACCGCCACAATTTCTTGTGAATAGAACTAGGGTATCCAGTCCGCGGCTTACCGTATCGGTCGCTATCCCTCTTCAATTCATGAACAAGCCGGCGATTTACCTGCATGAACAAGCCGGCGAGAGAGATATACAATGTCGGTTAAATAAAGGTAAAGTTGCGTATCCATGGGGCCAACACATTTATCCAAAAAAATCTCCGGTAACTTGATTTGTGTTTTCAACATTAGAAACAATCGAAATTTTAGAAAATTGTTTTTATTAGAAATGCTATTGACGATTTTCAAAAGTCATTTTGTTTGTCCCTTAATTACGCAACTTTGCCACAATTTAACCGACTTTGTTTCTCTTACCCTTGCCGAGATCTCGTGCATCCTGCACGTGCATCGAATATGAAGCACCATGTATATCGGAAGATGCGTAATGCAAAATCAAATTTTAATTTTGCATTACCTGCTTTTGAAAATATGTGTCTCATTTGAATTGCAAATAATTTCGTGGTTTGAGTGTGAGTTACTATGTAACGTCAAAAACTGAACGCCCTTTATATTATTGAATCGGTTTTAATTTTAGGATGTAAGTTACTTTATGTTCTTTTAAAGGAAATCAAGGGTTTTATGAACATTTCCCATACAAAAATTTATGAAGATTTATCTTAGTCGTGGGTGTTTTTATAGGAAATTTCACAATTTTTAGAGTATGGCTTAATTATCCAAGATGACATACGCAAACATGTTGGTTTCGACAACTTTTACGCTGCTGGATATGTCATTGTGATAATAATATAAAAATACTTCGCTTCTGAGAGATTGTAATGTAAATTTGTCAATACGCAGTCTGATTTCATCATAAATGATGAAATCAGGGGGGTGCGATAGACAGAGATGCGCTCAAACAGTGGTGACTTTAAGCTGCCGCCTATTGTACTCTAATGTAGAAAAAACCAAAATAAAATAAAATAAAACAAATAATACAAAAAACAAAAAGCACGATAAAAACAAAGCATGAGCTTAAAACATAACAAAATAGCTAGAAACAATCTGGAATTTGGAATCTGGTTCTTGACAGCCTCCTAAACCGCCTCAACGTGGAAGGATTCTACACAATTGCATACGCAGATGACCTAACGATACTGCTTAATGGAAAATTCGAAGGAGCCCTCTGTCAGAGAATGCAGATGGCCCTAAGAATAATTGAAAATTGGTGTGAGGCGTTTGCCCTATCCGTCAACCCCAGGAAGACGGAAATGGTACTCTTTACAAGGAAAAGAAAACTGGAGCCAATGAGAGCACCTGTTTTCCTAAACACAGCACTAAATTTTGCACCACAGGTGAAATACTTGGGGGTAACTTTCGATGCTAAATTAAACTGGAATCTTCACCTCGAAAGAAGAATAAATAAGGCCTACATATCATACGAGCAGTGTCGCAAGACCGTAGGGAAAACCTGGGGAATGAAACCCAGGGTGGTCCTGTGGATCTATACTGCTATCACAAGACCAATGTTGGCCTATGGAGCTGTTGTCTGGTGGCCTAAGAGCCAACAAATAACAGCAAAACTCAAGCTATGCCAGGTACAAAGAGTTGCCTGTCAGAGCATAACCGGAGCCATGCGAACAACACCAACGAGAGCAATGGAGATAATGTTGTGTTTTCCACCGCTAGACCTACATCTAGAAGAAGTGGCTCTGACTACCATGACTCGCCTCAAATCCGTTGGCATACTACCAAACGCAAGCTGTGGCCAAACCAGAAGCCGCCTGTGGACTGAGGCTGTCAGAAAGATACCCCTTTTACAGGCATGTGCAGATGGTATTCCGCCTCGGCTTGTCTTTGATA
This sequence comes from Tetropium fuscum, assembly GCA_964058915.1. Classification (NCBI taxonomy): domain Eukaryota; kingdom Metazoa; phylum Arthropoda; class Insecta; order Coleoptera; family Cerambycidae; genus Tetropium; species Tetropium fuscum. Next base: position 3,493 of record CAXKVY010001975.1, on the reverse strand, counting down.
AACCTTACACCATACATACTACTGGTGAAGACGAGGCCGGCGTTGAAGGTGTAAACTATGTCTTCATGGATGGATCAAAGAAAAAGGATGGAGCAGGCTGTGGTATTTATTCCAGGAATCTGCGACTCCGATGCAACTGGACTATGGATAAAAATTCCAGTGTAGTACAAACAGAACACGCTGGTATAACCATAGCCGCACAAGAGATTGCTCGCAGAGAAATAACGGGCAAGACAATAAGAATCTGCACAGATAGTAGACAATCACTACTGGCCCTGAAAAATTATAAAATAACTAAAGGATCAACATGGGAATGTCACCAAGCACTTGTGAGAGCATGTCAGATGAATAACATCTGCCTGTGCTGGCTCAAAGGACACTCACAATGCAACGGCAATATAGAAGCTAACAAACTGGCCAAGAAGGCAGCCAGCCTGAGTATCCTTGGGCCTGGTCCTTCAAGTACACTACCAGTTGCAGCGAAACTCCAATTAATAAAGGAAAACACCCACAAAAAATTTAAGACGTTATGGGATGAAACAAGTAGCTGTCAGCTGGCCAGAAATCTTTTGAGATATTCCAGCGAAGAGACGGCGAAGAACTATCTGGCAATGTCCAGGGGTAAACTGCGATTTGTTACAGGAATCCTAACCGGACACTGCCGGGTAAGGAAACACCTCTATAACATGAGATAAAGTGACACACCCATCTGTAGAGGATGTGAACAAGAAGATGAAACGATCGAGCATGTACTTTGCGAATGTCCCGCCGTGTCATCGACCAGAGAATCCATATTGGGGGAACGTTGGCCTTCTATGGCCAATTTGAGGGAAATGCCCCTGGGCAACATCATCACCTTTTGTACAACATTGGGCTGGTCGATGGCCTAGGGAGACATTTCCCTCACGGAGGAAGCACAAGGAGCCCAATGGGGCCTAAGTGCAGTGGATCTCTGATCCGCACTCCGGACAAATTCCAGATTCTAGCTAGAAACAAAAGAGGCATAGACAGAGAAATAACAAAATATAATAATAAAAGAAAACACACGTAAAATACCCAAAAATAAACTAACGTAGATTAAGTAGATATTGTACCAGCGCTTTACCCAAGTTTTTTATTATTTTTGTAAAACTAATAAACTAACAATTGATACACACATAAATAATGATACACGCATTGATACACACATAAATTGATAATGTATCAATTGAATTTGTTAACGAGGCAAAGAACTTGGGGCTAGTAATTGATACGAATTTAAGATTTAAAACTCACGTTAATAGCTGCATTAAAAAATCATTTTGCAGCCTTAAAAAGATATATGCTAGTAAGCAGCTATTGAATAAAAGTACAATTAAATTATTGTGTGATTCTCTCGTTCTGTCTCATTTTGCATACTGTGATGTAATATATGGACCTTGTTTGGACTGTGACACTTCAAAAAAAATTCAAAGGGTGCAAAATTCGTGTGTAAGATTAATTTGTGGTATTACACGCAGAGAACATGTTTCTCACAAAATTTCTGAGATTAAATGGTTAAATATGACAAATAGACGTCTACTTCACTCCTCAATATTATTTCACAAGATAGTCTCCACGAAAACACCACCATATCTCTATCAAAAAATTAGATTTAGAACCGATGTTCATAACATTAACATAAGACGAAAATCTTTAATAACTCCTCCTGCTCATAGAACTGCTTTATTCCAAAGATCTTTTACTTATAATATTTCACAAATTTATAATAAAATACCTGCTAGTATCAAATCGTGCAATACAAAAGGATTTAAAATACGATTGCGTAACTCACTGTTAAATGGTCAATAGTTTTTATCATACTTTTGGGCAAGTGTAAAATGCAAGTGTACAATAAAATAGGTATACAATATTATATTAGGACGTAGAACTTAGGAATCCAGGGGGTTAAGTGGGAGAACAGTACCTGGGTACTGAACTTCGCCTCCTCATTTATTATTATTGTTATTATTGTTTTTTTTTATATGGAATAAAGGCCTTTTATTATTATTATTATTATTAATTACCCGCAACATCCTTTCATATCCAACAATTACCATAGGTCATAGACGGAAAACTATAAAATCGGAAAGCCGAGAGTATGAAAACATTAATACTAACAACAACAGGCAAAAGTTTTCCCGTCGGAAAAGAAGCCAAAGCAAAAAGAACAAATACACGCAATGTAAACGTTCTATTAGTGCCTAAACCATCCGGAAGGTAACTGAATTAATTTAGAGAGCTAAAATACCTAACTACACTGCTTTATTTAATGTAAACTTCTCGTTCTAGCTAAACTATTAATAAAATGACCCAAAGCCTCTTCAGAATAAAACACTTAGTGAGTATATAAATGTACTCACCATATTGAATTATTGTAATACTCCCCTATCAGTAGTTATTTCACAATATGAATCACGCATATATAGGAGTGGTCACACTCCTATCCTATATTGTAAACTATTTAATATTTAGTAATAAATAATAAGACAACTGGCTACAAAAATGAATCTCAAAAGACTAAATGTTGCAGGCGATGCATGTGCCCTTGTTATTTCTATCTACATTCCTATTTATTAAAACATAACTACTTAAGCCCTAAATCCGTCATCTGCACATAAATCGCAATGGGTAAGTGGAAACAGCCTGGGCGAGACGCACACATCTTGAATTCCGAGTGTAGCGAAATATAATCTTTATCAACATTATTTTTCATAATAGAATTTAAGGAAGTGATAATATCTTATTATTACACATTGAACAGATTTTCGGTGAAATAAAGAGGTTTAACATTTTCCAAAATGCTTTTAATTTTAATGATATCCGCAACGGTCGTTAAAGTTAGAAGACTATAATAGAAGATTATAATAAATATTATTAGTAATGTAAACTAAAAACAATTTTTCTTTTAGAAATATGTTGTAGGTATAATACCACGATTTATTTTTCGAGGTAATAATTATATTAGGGCGTCGAAACTCACTCTGCATGTCGTGCAGCGGCGGCTGATGACATTTTTGTTTGGTGGGGCGTTTGGGGTTTTTTAATACCATTTCGTTGAGCTTGCGAATATTTTCGGCATACGCACTACTTAAACTAGAAGCGATATTAGTTGTACCCTGTAGCTGAGAGCTTATAATATTATTCATATGCTTGGCCCATTATTCGTGTTTTTTATCTTTTCGCCGAGATGCTTCAACTCACGTATGTACCCCTTCGTTCACACAAACAAAATAAAAAACGCATTTGTCTCTTCGCATCCGCACAACCATAACGTCTTTTCATAAATACTTGCGTCGAACCTTCGCGTAAACCCGCCTTGATTTTTATAACTGGGTTGCACTTGACTTAAATTCAATACGGGCATAGGGCGTACGCTTTTTTAATGTTCACATTGTCTGTCAAATTCAGAAAACTAACATTTAAATTCATGAGATCACCCACCATTACTTTTAATATGACAATATTACAAAAC
>CAXKVY010001974.1:2500-13972 GCA_964058915.1 Tetropium fuscum | reverse complement strand
TTGGAATTTATTTGTCATTATTTTTAAAACAGTACCTACCTGAGTTTTATCTGAACATACTACATCTTCTCAGCATTTTATTTTTATTTATAGTAATAATTGTTAAAATGCTTTGTTAAAATTGGATTTGAATTTTGAGATGATGTAGTAAAAGAAATAGTTGGCGTGATAGGAAGTAATTTAAATTAATGACTGTGATGTAATAAGATTTTTTAATTTTAATAATAATAAAAAGTGATTCAATAATGCTCAAAGGACTTTTTCATTTAGTGAAAAACCTCAACAGATTATGGGACCAGTTTACGCACAAAAGTAAAAAGACACATCAAAAAGCAGTTTTATTGTAAGTCTTACAGTGTCGATTATATGATAAAGATCGGTTCATTTGGAAAATAGATATTCGGGACTTGTTGGATTACCAAGAAGGAGCCCTACATGCAATTGACGGGAGTTTTGTGAAACCTGGGCCGTTGCAAGCTGTTGCAACAGATAATAAAATTAAAGAGAACGACATTAATAGCGATTTTTTTCGGAAGGCAAAAGTTATGTAAAATCTATGATTTCTAATTCAGTGACAGATTCAGTCAAAAAGATAATAGATAATGATACAGCACATTATGTGTGGGGAGCTTTGAAGTCAAATTTGGAGGCGTTATCTAAAGATCAGGATATTTCGACCCACATCGCACAATTGAATACACGGCGGTTTGAGCTAAATACCGGTTTAAAAGCAAAAAATGAGAATGCTTTTTCAGATTTAATTTTAGCAAATTTTACCGAGTAACTTCGAACATTTTAGACCCAGTTGGATGCTATTGTCGAGAAATTAAGAAAATACTTTTGGAAGTTAATCACCCAATTGTGCATGTACCAAATAAATTTCAGAAATATCATATATGATGCCACTGGAGATGTCTTCTTCGTAAATAGCAGAAAACAGAAGTCGAAAAACTCAAAAAAACTAAAAAAAAAACAAAAAAACACTCACAAAGAGTGTGTGTGTAAAAAATGTGTTACACGTGGATTGCTGACGGATGACCAGAGCAGAACACTTCTCAGAGCAATTCTTTGAATACCAATATGGCTCCATGTGCCATCAGTGAAGATACTCTTCAAGTCGAAACGAATTCATCAGGATCGACAGGGTCAACAATGGAGCCACAAAGCACGTAACACATTAACCGGATCTGTTCTTTGTATTCTAAGAGTTTCAAAGACCGTGCGTCATTAAGGCCGCCGGAAAAGAAGCTCCTAAGGCAATCGGGAAAGAAACTATTCAATTCAGATAAATTTGTGAACCCTGTGTTTTTTAAGAAAGCTCATCGATTACCTATTGGCACTAGACTAATACCCTGATCAAATTGTAGTTTTTCGATATCATGCGTCTGGTAGAAGGTTTCTCAACAGAATTATATATTTATTTGAAGTTTGCTGCCTCGTAGCAGTACCAGATCAAGTCGAAAATCGCAAAAGATCTCGAACTTTTCGGAGCTTTTTAGATTTTTCTACGTCGAACCACCTCCCAACTTCCAAATTAAAATAATTTATAAGGTCGCCATCGCCTGTCGAAAAATGGCAATTTTTACCAACTTTTGTGAAAACTGCACTAACCTCACTTCAATGAGCAACGCCCTAGATGAGCAAGAATACGACCGTTTCCGTTTGCTGCACCACTGCCAGAGATAGGTGAGTCTTCAGAAGGTAATTTACGCATTATTTTACAATATAATAACTGGATGGCATTACTTTTAGTTAAAGAAAAGCCATCACAGCCTGCCAGTCCCAGTGCTGACGAGTGTGAGCTTAGACTATCATCGTCCATTGAACATCCTACTCCCGGACATTCAACAGTCTCAGCGAAACAAAGGATAGTAAAATAAAATGAACATTACTATCAGATATACATCGCATCTTCAAACTAGAACTTCTCCTTTTAGAACTCCTTAACTAGAACTCCTAGAAACTAGAACTCCTTTTTCCAGTTAATTATATGGTTTACCAATGATTTTTGCTCCAATATATATTGAAAAATTACTTGTATATCTAATGTACATCAATGTACTAATGTATTGTACATCTTGCAAATCTAAAGGTAATAAATGAGTATATATTTTTTTTGTAAATGGGTACTCAGGTATTACTTCTTATTACATCTACATAATACTAATAAATCCTTAAGTAATACTTACAAAGAAAAGAGTGGGATGGAATTTAGGATTGTGCAGGGGGGTTTGTGAAGTGGGGGGGGGGTTCATATTGACAACCCAGAGTTGTTATTATTCAGCCCCTTCATATTGGTCAAATAATTTAGAGGGAAAATTGAGAAATGATCAGAAATATGCGTATATATGGATCCAAATTTAAAAGTTCGGTGCTCACTAAACGAACAAATCTGATGCTTTGCAAAATTTATTTTACGATTTTTTCAGGTATAGTCGGTGTTTTCAAATCACAGGACTTACGTCTGGAAGTTTTTATTGCAGTTTTCACAAAAGCTGGTAAAAATTGCTCTTTTTCGACTGACCAGGGCGAATTTATAAATTAGTCTAATTGGGATGTTAGGTCATTTGACGCAGAATTTACTGCTTTTTAACTATAATATTGCACGTACGACGCGTCACTTGCAGCATATGAACGGAAAACCTGAAAATATCCGAAAATTCGAGTTTTGAAAAACTCGAGTTGGTACTGCTCCGGGGCAGTAAACTGAACACGAAACTGAATCGTGTTCAACACACCAAAAGATATTTAATTCCATTGAGAAACCATATACCGGAAACATTTTACGAAATAGGCACCATTGAATACCATTTGATCAGGCTATAAAGGCAATGAAACCAGGAGAACTATTTTGAACTGACGTTGCAGTCCCATTTTGTGAATAATTCAGCAAAAATCGAGTTCTAGTTGTATTTAAAGACAGTTAGGTATATGAAGTTCCACTATGGCTTTGTGATAAAACAGAAATTAAAGTGATGTTAAACACTGTAAGTTAAAAATAATTTTAAGCACACGCAAATATACTTGGGCACAACATTAAAGAGCTACTCAGTGACCATGGATTAGAATTCGACTAGGAAGAGATCAAATATATTTTATCAGGGAGTGGAATTAAGCAGATATTGGCAGCGCTATACACACTAAAACATAACGGCGGCAGTGATCACACTATAGTTGAAATGCCAAGGACCTTCAAATACTCGAACAGTGAAATTGCGTACACGCCCGCTCCCAGAAGTTTGGATTGCTTACAAAGCGTTTTGAAACATTTACATATTACATATATTTACATATTATATATATATATATATATATATATATATATATATATATATATATATATATATATATATATATATATATATATATATATATATATATATATATATATATATATATATATATATAGTTTGTAACATCGAAATATGAGACATACAAACCCGAGCAACAAACCCTCATTATATCGATCCCTTCACACCTGCTACCGCATTTTTAACAGCGTTGTCAAGTACAATAAATTTCCAGGAATTTAAGGAAAAACAAATGATTTTATATAAATCGCCCATCACATTATGACATTATCATTACGATTAACATGACATCAACATTATGACATTATCATTATGACATTAGCAACGTATAGAGCAAACACATATTTACATAATATTACAATTCTCCATTGTGCGGGTAAAAGGGTATAAGTCAGAAAATGGCTAAAACGACAACAACATTGGTGAAAGCGCCGTCTGCTAAAGATACGTCTGGTAAAGTCGTCTTTAGTCAACTTCTATTACTAACACTTCAACGAATTGTGTTAAATGGCCTAATTACCACAACAGCGATGATACATGTAACTTAATTCTCTTTGCATCCAATGCTTTTTCGATACAAAAGATTTGTCAACTTGTGTCTGAAATACCAGTATGACTTAATTCGTTTTTACCCAATGAGTATCTGAACAAAAGCATCTGACATGTTGCATGTGCTGCTCTGTTTCTGTAAATGTTGTGCATATTTTAGTATATTTGTGCGAGAAATGTCAGAACGTAAAAAGAGTTTTTTTTAGAAAATGCTGTTCTATCCATTTGGATTGGACTTATGTTACTGTTTTTGTAAAGTTTTTGCATCATTTGGGCTTAAAATAATTAAGTCGTTTAAATTCTAAAATACGCTAAATAAAATAATAAATAAATAAATAATAAATAAAAATCTAACTTACTGTTTTTCACCCGAACTTTTGTCACCAAATGCAAATTAATTTACTCTCTAAATATTTTCCTGAATTTACAAAATTGGGAGAAACATCGAAAATTTATTCTGAACATTCATATTTATTCACATATGTATGCCCTTTTGCCTGCGCATTAGAGAACTAATTAACCCAAAGTGGGGCATTTAAAAAATTTCAGCTCAATTATATATACATATATATATATATATATATATATATATATATATATATATATATATATATATATATATATATATATATATATATATATATATATATATATATATATATATATATATATATATATATATATATATATTACAATACTTGTTTGAGTAATGAAAAATACACATATTTCTACATATTTATATTTTTAGTCTTTTTTATCATCTTTTTATTTTAAAGCATGTATGGCGGAATGCCATCGTTCCGCCATAAATGCCGGAACCCCGGGGGTAACAGGAAAAGAATACTTAAAAGGAAAACTTACAAAAAGAAACCAAATTTCCATTATGATCTGAGCTCAACAGAAGCTTATGTTGCATATTTTATATGCAATATACCCCCCCCCCCCTTTACGTTGTTGTTCAACTCTCGTGTGGCGGACATTACATAATCAATTTTAAGTTGCGTAGATAATTTATTTATACATTTTATGATTACCAGAAGGTTCTCCTGTGTCAACGACAACTCCGTCAACACTAGGTCCAAAGGCGAAGGCGAAATCCTGTGCAATAATAGGTGTCGACAAAAGGAGCTCGAGGGGTTTTTCGCGAAGGCACTTGAGTAAATGTGTATGTGGAAGTTCCGGAGAACAATTAGCATGGATCGCCACCTGGGCAGCATAACGGGACGGTTCTTGTATTAAAGCCCATGGGGATAGGCCTGAGCCGGACATTAGAATTGCCCGATGGAATAATACACCTGAAATAAAAATAGAATATAAGCCACAAATTAAGATTCTTTTAGACTATGACTAAATAATATTTCATATTATTTCTTCAAACCATACGAATATTTTTTACGATTTCTGGCAAAACTAGACCTCCTGTCGAAAAAAGTTGAAAAAAAAAGATAATTGAAATGCAGAAATGCAACTTTTATTTCAAACATTTTTCAACATAAACTCAAAACTATTGAGAAAAACGCTAAAAAACAGTTTTTTTATTTTTTAGTTTTTTTTACAAGAATTATTCCATTTTAATGCAATTAGGTGAAAATGTACATTTTTATGACTCACGTAAGATGTAATTTTTCGGGAGTGAAATAATAATGATTTGATTTTAAACGAAGGTTTTCCGGAAAAGGGCCTAATTTTGAATCAATAAAGTTGATTAACAAAATTTTTATTTTTGGAAATTTCCGGACGGGATTTTATTCCATGGATTTTTTTTCGAATTTTCGAAATTACAACTAATACATAATATCCGATAAATGGTTTGAGTTTTGACTAAGCAAGCAGTTTCTGTATCACTCCCTCTTTAAATGCTTCAGAATTCTGTTCTATATGTAATATAATATTTTCTAGTATATAGCTAGGAAAAGTAGTTGTTTTAATAGATTCTACAAGATTTTATGCATTTCAAAGTTTAACAGCTTCTGGATAACTCTATGCCTAATGCTTTTATATATAATATGTTCAAATAGAACACATATAAATAGTAGCATAGGTTTGTGTTTCCTGTGAAATTCAGTTCCGTCAAAACTAATGTCACAAAATGTCAGTGAAAGTGATGAAGTGATGAAGGTGAAAGAACTTCTAAGTGGTTCGTTTTCGTATATATGTATTCCGTATATAGCCGTTCAATTCTAGAATGTAAACCAAAACTATTATTTTTATTAATATTATTTTTCGAAAAAGTATTAGCGATTTTCTTAGAGAATAGCTAGCAATATATTCTTAATCAGCACCTTTAGAAACATTTTGCACAAGATTCCATCATGGTGGGTTCATAGGTATTTGAGATACGGGCCGCTGTCGAAGAAACAGTTCTTTAAAGTAGTACCACCCTTACTAGACAAATTTCTTGGGAAATCAATGAAATCATACAGGGCGCCGATGGATAGTCTATTGATACGTGTGCAGAATTGGTGTGCAGAGTATTTCACCGTTTCGTAATTGAGTGATACCTGTTTAAATATGGGGGAATTCACACAGGGATATAGGAACAATGCGTGATATTTCAAATAATTTCTCGTATAGCGAATAAACGGCATTTAGGATATTCATTAAAAACTAGTATAATATAGAGTGATTCATAAGTATTTACTCGTGGTAATTCGCAAAAACTTAAAAACTTAACTACCGGATAGTTTTTGAAATATAGCTTGCAGAACATTGAAAATCTCGTGGCTTTTGCCATGACTACGAAGCGATAAGGCAGCACTTTCTACGGACGCTGTTGTGGTTCGGATTGACTTTTTTTCAGGCACAGTTTTAATATTGCTATTATTAAGTCAAAAGCTTCATTCTTCAGTACTTTTAATGTATTTTTTTTGGGGACACACCTATTATGTGAGAAATATTTGTTACATTTGTCACATATCATATTATCTACTGAGTTTATCACATAGAATGCGTACGCCAAAACCAGTATGGTTTTCTTGTAGTTATTCGTTTACCCCGGTCCTCTTGCCACAGCTTTTATTTTTTTTTAACACTTTTTAACACTTTTTTCTTCGCGAACTTCCCTTTATAGCGTATTATTTCAGACATTCTTAAATATTCTTTCTTATAGCCCGAACACTTATAGACGTATAATTTGTTTTCTCAATGTGACCACAGCTGTCGGCAATGTAGCCAACTTGTTAAAATAAGCGGCCTTGCCAAGATCGCCGAGTCGTAGAAAATACTGTCCCAGTACAGTGTACATTCAGAACCGAGCATTTTAATCCTGCTTTACGGCAACCACAAGCAGGTCCACAACCGTTCTGGCATCTACACGAGATGCTCTTAAGTAAATCCTCTGGAGCTGGTTCCCTTGGGATCCGTATTGCGTCCAGTCCTGTGGTTGTTCTTCACTATCCATTCTGGAGATTTCTGAACTCAAGCTCTGTACTTGACAATAAGTACGGAATGAATGATGATGGCACGCATCGGATGTTGGTGGCAGCGCCCCGAGATTGAATTAATTTTTGGAGACGGCTAGTACAACGTTCGTATACCACAGAGAATCTTACGATGTTCGCTTCCAGCACCATACTGCCCCAACATAAATAGTTCGCCAGCGGCAACGTTAATTCTGCATTAAGGTCGTCAAATATCTGAATCTGTTAATGTTGGGTTTTTTAATAAAATTTTGAGGAATCGAATCCTGCCTTGATTGAACAACGCCGTTGTGGTGTCACATCCACTGAAGGCATGCACAAATACTTTTCGCAACAGCATCGCTATATTGCAAACTCTGAGACATTATATACATCCCCCTTGTTCCCTCTACCCGGCTCGCGCAAATATATGCTTGCATCATAATAAATAGTTAGTTGAGGCGGATCAAGGGGCACGTTTCTTATACCCCAATCAGGATATTCATGACTACTGATGCAAATAAATAATAAATTTGACGCCTAGTTTAACAATAATAAGGAAATATTGACCGTAAATAATGATAATTAAAAAATGCCCATATCGGAGTATGTAGGGGCGCGTTTCAAAAAATCATATCGTTTATTATACACGACCAAATGTATCACAAATCGTACATTTGCAGACTCAGAACACATACTTTATCAGAAAAAAAAATATTACAGAATTGTATGATATCGTCTTAATTTGCGATGAAATTCTGATTTTGTTGAAAATTGCAAATCAACCACTAACTTTGGCGCGTCGTAGAGTAGAAAATATTAGTCGCAGAGGAAAAATGCGAGCATCAAAATTGTTCGTAATTTTGTCCTCTACATATATGTGCAATTTTCTTTGATATTCCTTGCCACAACGGCAACGGCGCTATTTGCCGCAAAGGGTTACGACGCAGTTTTCATCTCCCCGCCCCTCGAGCGGCAACCCGCCGAGGTTGCAAACTACTAATGTACATATGTCTACCTATGTCTACCATCCCACCAAATTTCATTTCTTTCTGACATTTTGTGAATAGAACCCCTTTTTTGTACACACAGCTTGGACTATATCATTGCTAAACCTAATATAATTATTGTTTTATTGAATACAAATATATTTTGCGTGTAAAAGTTAGAACTAATATGTTATAAAGGTTAAAAGTGGCAAATTCGTAATAAAGTAGGTAACTTTGTGGCACTGTATCTCAGTCAATTTTGTTAATTATTTTGTCATTATTTTGACGGAAATTACGTCAGCTTTCTTTTGTGTGCACCATGCTTTCTTTTGTGTGTCTACCCTGCCTAGCACCTTTATACCTTTACCTTCATACACTTTATACTTTTTACCTTTGATAGCACTTTGTGGGTTTATCATTTTTAAGGGACAATTGAATATAATATGAAACAATAAAATACCTTGAAAGACTTAGTTCCTTATTCAACAGTGTACTGTGTAATGAAGTGCTAATAATTTCCCCCTAATTGCGTTAATTTCTGAATATTTTATTAGGTATTTAATCCTGCACTTGTATATTTTAATTTTCTCTATTAATATAGGCCTTAAAATTCTATTTCTTTTTCGTTATGTATTAATATTTAATTATATGTTCCATTCGGAACCGGTACCGCGCCGCCGTACATAGTTTCTCCAATACCAGGAACCCTAATCGCCGTCACCCCAAGAAGGCTAGAAAATCGTACAACGCTACGTGCGCTGAACTCCCATGAAGTCACATGTAGAAAGAGAAATAGCGCATCATGAATAACGCGGCACAAATCATATAAAAGCAGCTCCGCCACGGAGGAATATTCAGAACTAACTAACAACAAATAAAAGCCGGCTAAAGTATTTCAAAGAAATAGGTGCCAATGCATTGCGTAATTCACGACGCTCTTCAGGAATATTCAATGAGCATATCTGTCTGGTAGCGCCTACCAGCACCTGAAGAAACCGCCCAGTGAAAGTAGTGAAAAGTATGTGCGAGTGTAGAGTGACGAGGAATGGAACTACGGGTACCACGTTCATTCCAAAATCGACACGACTGAATAGTTCCAACCGACTTTCTGGCCGTGCAATTTGGTTCTATTTCAGTCAGGAAGATTCACGTCTCAGGCCGTGCAACTCATTGTACATCGTGTACATCGGGCGGGGGAAGACTAGCCTTTCCATCATATTGATCCTTCCGGTTCGTGCAATTCGTTTGTACTTCGGCCAGGTAGGTACAGCTGCTTTCTGCACATGCAATTCGTTTGTGCTTCGGGCAGAAGGAATAAGAAGGAACTACTCACTCGTACCACGATAGTTGCACTAAATGAGTACTGCAAGTACTCTTGTTTATCATGCGTTCCCGGACTGACCACTATGTTACTGTAAAGTGTTCTGCTGTAAACTGTATTGCTATTGCTCTTTCCCTACGCACGCTAAATTAATGCCGCTTTTGCTTAACTCGCCGCCACTTTGGGTCCCCGTAGTGATTAGTGCCATTGCAGGTCCTTAAGACCGTATTTTCGTATGCAAACATCCAAATCTCATTCGTAACGCTTCTTATATCGCTTAAGCAGGCTTGACTGTATTCAAACTGAACCCCCTGTATATAGCTAATCTGACCTGTATATAATCTGTATATAAATCTGTTGGACTTAGATTGGAAATAAACCTGTAACCGTTCATCTGTGTATTCTTTAAAATAGGATAATAAAAGGCATATCTGTAGAACACGTGACTCCTGTAATTCCGCCTGTCTCCACTAACAGCTAATCGAGGCCCCTACAGTGCTGCCTGTAGGGAAAAGTGGTCTATCTGCACTGTAAACAGACAATGACGCTGGAGATAAAAACTAGTCAGTGAACCAAGAAGAGAAAGAGAGCATCACAATTGGTTGAATGTTAGATAATAAGTGTAATTTTTCGTGTACTTAATAAGTTTGGTAATATATATTCAAAAAAATGGTAGTTATGTACGAATTAGAATGTTTGCCTTATTAAACAAATAAATAATTATTTTGCTGATTAATCAATTCAGACTACAATATGTTTACGATGTATATAAACTGGCTCCCCCAACATTGCGCATTTTCTTGTATCATTACCCTGTTCACACATCGTTCTAAAATACACCCTTTACAGTTGAATGATACACGTCATTTAAGAGCAACCAGCCTTCTCCTAATCTCGGCACTGCGGTAACACTTACTATTCTAGGCCTATAATATTCAACCGTAACTTTATATTTTAAATTATAATTGGTTAAAGAGCTACCTTAATTATTTCTTGTGAACTGTTATAGAGCCATCTAATGTTTTGTGCTGAATTTTGCTGAATAATCAATCGCATATTGTTGGCAAGTTTGTGGTGGCATCCCCCTTACCGACAATGTAGACTATCAATCTTCCCAGTGTCACTTTTATGAATCTATTTGTTACCCTTTGTGGGATCTTTTATAATTGAACGATTTCCACCGCTCGAATGGTAAATCTTTATAATCAGAAATATTCTTGCATATATGGCGTTTTTAATTATAACATACCAATGAAACGTATCGACTACTGCCACCAACACATCTATAACATCACCAGTTAGCTATGTCAAATATATTGTTTATAATTTTTTAATTAGATGCGTTATACGTATAAATATTTTTTTCCAATTATGACAGTTATTCTGGGTTAGATATAGTTTAAGTTAATCATGTTGACATAAGATTTATAGTTACCTGTTAAGTGGACAAGTACTATTATTGCACATTGTTTGCGATTTTCAACTACAGTTTTAATTATTTGTGAACCGAACGTAATTTATTTATTTATTTATTTATTTAGCAATACACGACCCAACAGAAATTCAAATTACTGGGCAGGAGATATAAGTATGTACATAATATAACATACAATATACAGATACAATATACAGATATATCAATATAATAAATGTGTTTTATCAATAAAAATATAGTACTGTAAATAAACCCAGAACAAAACAAAATTATAATTTATAATTTACGACTAGGGAGTTAAATTTTTTATCGCAGCTACATTGCAGTGGAATATATCAAACTGATCTTGAAGATTATTATAATTTTCATACATCTTATATAGGGGTGAGGATTTTTGAATGTTGGTTCTAGGGGTGGGTAAATAAAATAATGAGTTTTGTCTAGAACCCAGCCTTTGTATCCAAACTTG